>CAJHQP010000937.1:0-141482 GCA_905132765.1 Moricandia arvensis
CCTTCCAGAGACTCCTCTGATGTCTATATCACCAAACAATGAGAGAAAAGAGATCTTATTCCGAATCTGTGATTTGAAGCGTTCTACAGAAAAAGCCTTAGAGTCATCGGCGAGTTCTATTTCTAACCTTGTTGAGTCGCAGCTCGATAACAGAAAAAAAGGAAATATGCCTAATTCCCCTAAATGCTATGTTTGCTATGAAATAAATTTCTGTCTCTGCATCTTCAGCCACAAAGTCCTTATATAATCCTCCTAGAGGCGGTTTGCTCTTTCCCCTTCAGCCCTCGGTCGAGTTTATCGCTTCGCGGAAATCTTCCTTTTTCCTTCGACCTTCGTGGTTATCTTTGGAAACTTCACATTTATCTTCCAAACTTAACATTTATCTTTTCCCGCAAATCAAATGATAGACCGTCATAACGATTGGGCTAGGTTTCGTGTAAAACCGCGAGTGGGCTTTTAGCCGTGTTTTAGACCTTCTTAGGCCGTTTTTCGACTTAAGCGTTTTTACGATTTTATTGAAAGAGCGCTTCCGAAACGACGTCGATTTCCAAAGAGAATTCAAATTTCTTGTATAGTGGAGGAAACTTTAGGTGTTAAGTTAATTGTTGCCGTTTTACACGATCAATTCAAATTTATATGAGGAAATGGGTTCTTGCGGTAAAGTTTCTACGACAACTCCGATCGAGACGAAACAAGAACAAGCTTAATTCGATTTCAAAGGAGGGAGCTACGAGGACAAGATGAAGATGGATTGGTTGATCCAACTCGCCGAATGGGTGAGTTGAATTGCTTGTTCGACCCAACTCACCCAGTTGGATTGGTCCAACTCGCCAAAAGACCGAGCTGGGTGGCTTGCTCGATCCAAATCGCCCATTCCAACTTGCCGAATGGGTGACTTGGTCGACTCATGCGGTCAAACTCGCCCGTTAGGCGAGTCGGGTGGTTTTGTTTGATCCAACTCGCCCATTCAGCTAGTTGGTTGGCTTGGTCAATCCAACTAGCCCGTTCTGCGAGTTGGTTGGCTTGGTCGATTCGACCCTCCCATCCGGTGAGTTGGTTGGATCGGTCGATCTAACTCCCCAGACGAGCGATTTGGTTCGCTCGGTCAATCCAACTCGCCGACAACTCGCCCGTCCAGCGAGGTGGACGATTGAGCCTTTTAGCCGTTTGTTGTTTCGATGCTCAAGGATCCATATGTCCGAGGCCTAGAGTAACCTTTCTCGAGGACTTGTCGTGCGAACCCTCTTATAGAGTTCATACGATACCTGATTTCTAACTTCCCGCTCTTCTTCTTTCAAAATATTTTCTTATTTTTCAAAGAGGACATTTCCCTGAAAGTTTCTGACGCTGATTCTGTCGTAACCAATTTTGACCCCAACAGATGATAAGGGGTCGCTACTCGGTGGTGAACTCCATGTCTCTTGAATAATTTTTCGAACACTCTATTAATAAAGTGGGTACGTTCGTCACATATTACGATTCATGGGACTCTAAATTGTGGGAAGATTATACTTGAAAAGTTTCACGACTACTGCAGCGTCATTTTTTTGGAGTGGCTACTGCTTTAACCCATTTGGATACGTAGTTTACAGCGACTAATATGTGTTTTTTTTCGTGCGAAGAGGGGAAAGGGCTCATAAATTCGATGCCCCATAAATCAAACACTTCAACGTTAAGTATGAAATTCTGCTACATTTCATGTATCTTGATGATTTTTCCTTTCCTTTGACAAGGGTCGCACTTTGCTACATATGCTTCAGCATATTGAAACATGGTCGGCCACCAAAAACCTGCTTGTAGAATTTTTACACTGTCTTAAAACCGGCGAAATGCCCGGCATATTCGGATCCATGACTATGATACAGAATATCTGCGGATTCGCTTTCGGCAACGCATCGTCTGTATATGCCGTCAGAACAATGTTTGTAAGGGTAGGGTTCGTACCAGTGATATCTCTGGATTTCTCTCAGTTTTTTTTTTGTGGTATCCTTTAAATAGTTTTGGTTATATGTCAGATGCAAGATAGTTCACTGTATCAGCGTACCAAGGTCTATCAAAGCTTTTCATAGCACAGACCCCCTGACTTAAAATTCTACCTCCGAGAGAATCATTGTTTGGCTTTGAATGATCGCATCTGACAATTGCATCGTGCGGAATGGTCTTCTCGTCGTGCTCTTTCAAGACGACCATCAATCGATGGTTCTTTGCAGATGTCGATTGATTCTTCCTCATTCGTCGAATGCACATGACCAACGAAAAGCGATTCTGCGTGGTAGACGCTTTCTATAGGTAGGAAATCATCGATAGGCACATCGTCTTTGACTCTCAATTGAGATAGGTGATCTGCGACTCCGTTTTCTACTCCTTTCTTATCCTTGACTTTTATGTCAAATTCTTGTAAGAGGAGAATCCATCTAATAAGCCTAGTTTTGGCGTCCTTCTTATTCATCAAGTATTTCAGGACAACGTGGTCAATATGGACTACCACTTTTGAACCGACTAGATAAGAGCGAAAGTTTTCGAAGGCGAACACCACGGCTAGTAGTTTTTTTTCTTTTGTCGCGTAATCGCCTTGTGCATCATCGAGAGTCCTACTAGCATAGAATATAGCGTGCAGCTTCTTTTCCTTTTTTCTGTCGAAGTACAGCGGCCACAGGGAAATCACTGGCGTCGCACATATTTTCGAAAGGTAAACTCCAATCTGGTGCTTGCACAATCAAATCAGATACAAGGGCTGATTTTGATTTCTTTGAAAGCTGTTAGACACTCGGTTGTGAAGTTGAATTTTGTTTCTTTACATAGGAATGTTGTGACAGGTCTAGCTATCTTGCTTAAATCTTTTATGAATCTCTTATAAAATCCAGCGTGTCCTAAAAAGCTTATGACATCCTTCATGTTGGTGGGTGGCGGTAGACCTGTCATCACCTTGATTTTGGGTTTGTCCACCTCGATACTGACTTCTGAGATTTTGTGTCCCAAAACGATTCCACTGTTGACCATGAAATGACACTTTTCCCAGTTTAGGACTAGATTATTTCTTAGCACTTTGCCAACCCTTACACAGGTTATCTAGGCATGTTTTGAAATTTGGGCTGTAAACTGAGAAGTAGTCCATGAAAACTTCCATGAAGTCTTTGATCATGTCAGTAAATATAGACATCATACACCTCTGGAATGTTACAGGAGCATTACATAGTCCAAAGGGCATTCTGCGGTATGCAAACGTTCCATAAGGACAAGTGAAGGTGGTCTTTTCTTGATCGTCAGGATGTATGGGAATTTGAAAAAATCCTGAATACCCTTTGAGAAATCAATAGTATTGGTGGCATGCGAGTCTCTTTAAAAAGTGATCGATAAAGGGGAGAGGAAATGATCCTTTCGTGTGGCAGCATTAAGATTTCTGTAATCGATACACATTCTGTTTCCAGTCACAATCCTCATTAGGATCAATACCTCTTTATCATTTTTCACCACCGTGATTCCTCCTTTCTTTGGGACAACATGAACTGGGCTGACCCAGTTACTATTTGATATAGGGTATATAACTCATGCTTCCAGAAGTTTCATGATTTCCTTTTTGACTACTTCTTTTAGAATGTGGTTTAACCTTCTTTTATGTTAAATAGATGATTTTGATTCATCATCCAGGTGTATCCTATGCATGCATAAATTTGGGAAAATACCTGGAATGTCATCTAAAGAATATACGATAGCCTTGCGATGTTTTCGCAACTTGTTGAGCAGAAGAGCTTGCTCTGCGCTATTAAGGTTGGCGTTGATGATAACGTGATAGGATTTTTCATAAAGAAAAACATATTTAAGTCCATATAGGAGGGTTTTAAGCTTAACCTTTGGCGCTTTCTCCTTACTCAATTCTCCGGTTGTTGAAGGATGTTGATCGATGATAGATTCTGTCTGTCGATCGACGGTGGTTGATATATCGATTTCTTCAACATCAACATGCATAACTTCTTTGGCGGAATCCATCAATCTTGCATATTCTTCAACTCGATCATCCAACGCGAAGATTTTGATTTCTGGAGATGTGATTGCTCTATCTAAAGGGTCATTAGAACACATATCGATGAATGACTCTTTGGCCACTTCGGAAATATGATCTATATGGTAGGCCTGACCGTCGATCAAGGGTTTCTTGATTATATTTTCTATATCAAAACCATCAGTAGATTACCATGATTGGGACATATGCGTCCTTCTCTAACGCCAATGATCGCTCCGGTCGTAGCCAAGAATGGTCTGCCCAAAATTATGGGGTTTTCGGTTCTTGCTCGTATCGCAGCACTACGAAGTCTGTAGAAATAAGACAATTGTTAATGCGGATAGGCACATCTTCAAGTACAACTTCTGGAACCCTAGTGGATCTATCAGTAAAAACGAGAGTGATCCCTGTAGACTGGAAATTAGTAAGCCAAAGGGAAATTGCAACCGAGTAAGGCATCAAGTTTACACTAGAGCCTATATCACAGAGTAATCTTTGGAATCTCTCATTGTGGATGGTGCAATCTAAGACAAAGCTACTGGGATCAGGAAGTTTAGCTGGAGTATCTCCTTAAATAATCACACTCACTTCCTCGGAGACCATCATTATGCTATGTTCGTTTTCACTGAATCTTCGTGACATTGCCTCTTTCATATATTTCTTGATTGCAGATGAATATGTATATCATCGCTAAGTGGCATCTCGATGATAATTTTGTCAAACGTCTTCTAGCATATCGCTTGATCAAACAACTTTTTTTTGCTTTCCCATTACTAATAGGGTAAAGGGAACTCTGCGGGTAAACCCCAGTTTTGACGGGTTCGGCTAATCCTGGAGGGTTACGTGTCGACCGATTCTTAGTGTTGTATGTCGATCGACGGTTTTTTCGGGCTGTCAATCGATTCTAGGTGAAGGATGTCAATCGACGGTTCCGTCTCTTTCGATTTCGATGGTAATTCATCTAGGTCGTCAGCGTGGTCTGAAATTTTTGTTTCGGTAAGGATTTTAGGACCGTGCGTGTCAATGTCAATATGAACGGCGGGGCTTGATTTTCTTTTTCATCCTGCGCAATTCTAGCGAATTCATCAATGGTGATGCTTTGTTTTGCGCCGGGAGTTAATTGTTTTCCACTTTGTTGGGCTACAACATTGACATGACTCCTAGGGTTGGTATCTGTGATACCAGGCACAACACCTTCTTCTCTTCTGATAGACAGGGCGTTATATGCAACTTGGTTGTTGATCTTCTTAATTTGATCACTTAGAGTTCTGAATTTCTTCGTCATCTTCGAGTATATTAAGTTCAATTTATTTTCAAGGTCTGCAGTTACCCTATGGGTGAATACTTAATCCATTCTTGATTTCGAATTTCTTTTACGTTCTTTCACATTTTCATTGTAGTTGCTTGAGAAACTACCAATATTTTCCCCAAATCGCTGATCGCTTGAGATTATCACATCCGTGAATTCAACTTGTCTATCGCTCTTAGCAGATATATCATCCTTCTCGTCATTGTTTTCAGATTGAACGCATTTTCCTAGAAGAGCCGCTACTGAAGATAGAGTCTTATTAACTTGGATAAGATGCTTCTCTTATGCGGACGTTGATGGTTCCTTCCCTTCAGTATCCTTCCTCTCAAAGGCTTTACCTGAAACTACGTTTTCAATCAGCCTTTGAGCGTCCTGAGGATTTCGAGTACCAAAGTTCCCCTCGCTGGATGTATCCAGGATAGTTTGATAGTCTTTTCTTAGTCCTCGATAAAAGGTGTTGATGAGTTGAGGTTCTGAGAAACCATAGTGTGGGCATGCGAACTGGTAGTCTTTGAACCTTGCCCTAGCATGCTTTAAAGATTCACGGTCACCTTGAAGGAATGTCGAAATTTCTCTCCTCGCTTCCTAGTATCTTTCTTCGTTGCAGAAATGATTAAGAAAAGCGCTTATGATATTTTTCAAGCAGGTTAGGGGTCCTGGTGGTATCAGATTTAGCCACCTCCTGGCTTCCCCTAGGAGGGAAAAGGGAAAAATCTTGCAATAGTTGAAGTCATTAGACACCATGTCTCCTAGGAGCTCCATGTGATCGTTCGGATGTTCAGTGGGAAAACCACTGGACGGTTTCTTACTTATATAGGAAATGTATTCCGCATTAAGACCAAAGTTTCCTGTATGGTTCTCTGATAATCTGATAGTGGACCTACTGGAATAGGTTCTTCTGGGGTTTAGGTATTCGAACATTGGTAATTTATTTGTGATCTCATTCTCTTGAGATCTAGTATTGTGGTCAGGGATTTCAGATAATTTAGATCTAGTATTGCTACATTATGTTCATTATTATTTAGATCTTTCAAAACAACTTTCTCATCAATAAATTCAGTATAGGCGGATAACCTGCTTCCGGCTGATCGGCATCAATCGATGGCGGTAGAAGAGTGTCGCCCGACATTGTTGGACAAAACGCGATCGATGTTGGAGGATCTCTGTTGATTGACGCTAGACGTCCAGAGTCCATATTCTCTTTAAAAGGTACATGTGTCATCAGGGATATGAAAAGAATAGGTTAGCAACAGTAATACATAGACTATATCCTAAACTAATTCTAATGGCAATAAGAAAGAGTCCCGGCAACAACGCCAAATTTGACGTAGCTTTTATTATGCACTCTCAAATTAACCTTGTAAGCTACTTTACTCTCTCAAATAAGAGGTTCAGTGTAGTACTTAGGGATCGAATCAACAGAGACTCTAAGATCACGCAATAGATTTGTTGTTTCGAAATAAATCTAGATGAAAGTATAGATTTATGAATAGTGAATCAAGGATTGGTTTGGTCTGTAAAGATTAATAAGAAGGATTAGACTTAGGGGAACTCATAGGTAGACTAGGCAATGCAAATTAAGGATTATTAAGAATTTTAGTGAAGCTCTTGTTCTGAACTCAAGCTTAGGGTTTATATTAAGTCACTATCGTGAGTCTTAAGGGAGTGTCGATTGATGGCCACTGCGTGGCATCGATCGACGCTAAACCTAAACAGAATCAATTGATGTGTTTGATATGTTCTCTAATTCTCTAATTCAACTAGCGTTTGTTACTAGGGTTTTAGACTGTTTAAGACATGTTTCAGGGTATAATCAACCTCTCACTTGTGCTATACCATCCTATAATCTAAGGTTGAAGTAATCATATTCAACTTAGCATTAAGATCTACTTAAACAAAAAAAAACTAATTAGAATAACCCTAACAATTCCATAATATTAGCAAGCAATTAACTACCCTAGAAGAAACCTAAATCTAATAATAGACTACTCATACATGATTGAAATAAACATGATGAATAGATAAATAAACTGCATATAGAATAACAATAATGAAACAAAGGAGTTCAAAATTTTAGTCTGATAATAGAATAGATCTCTCTCTCCAAAGGTAGCCTTCAAGGTTGCAAGTATCAAAAGAGTTGTGTAAAAAGTGGTCTCTTGCAAGACAGCTAAATAACATACTAAATAGCCTAAAACTCTGTCAGGGACGTCTTGCAAATAATGGAAAATTTGGGCAGAATCATGATTTCTTCAAATCTTAAGTAACTCGCCAGAAGTGTTGACCGTCGATTGACACTCAAGGTGAGGCGTCGATCGATGGTTGTAGCGTTTCTTTGTTCTGACTTCAAATTCTCGGATGAGTACTCTTCAATGCTCCAGAATGATCTAAAAGCTCTAATTGCTTCCAATGAGTATCTAAACCTGTAAAGACTCTAAAACCATACAAATTGCATAATAAATACTGAGAAATCGTATACATATCATAGGTAAAAATCATGACATACCATGCACTTGGGGAGTGGCTTATACGTAAGAAATATTTCCCATCTTGATGATAATTTACCAAAACAATCCATCACACTCATTCCTTCTTGTTTTTCACGCAGCAAGTTCTGATCGAAGTCTATGTGCGCGTACTGCATTTCCAATCGTGAACCTCTGAGACAATTCTTCCCAAAAATTGTGAGTATCAGACGTAAAAGTCACCGTCGATCTGATCTTGGGCAATATTGATGCCCTGATCCACCCGACGATCATGGAATTTACGGTGTTACATGCGTCTAACTCCCCTGAATAATCTTCAGGTTTAGGCTAGCTATTGTTGGTAAAACATGACTTCCTCTTAGCTCGCAGAGCGTTCTCCAACTCAGATGTCCATTCTGCATAGTCTTACTGATGAGTTGCACTGGAGATATCGCAACTCCTGGATTGTCGAAGGACGACAACTCATACGGTCAGGGAAGTTTCGTTGTTACTACTGCACTAGATGACTCAGTTTTATCCACTATTGTTGTTACGTTTAAGAAACTTTCTTAATTTTGACGTAAAATTTTAGAGATCTCGCTCTGATACCATGTTAAGCTAGATGAGATTCCAACCTAAAACCAATTGGTTATAAGATGACTGACCCATCTATCTTATATACTACTAAGGATCTCTTTCAACTTTCGATGTGGGACATTTGTCCCTAATACGCCTCCTCGAGATGATGGCTCTTTGAGCGTCAATATCGGAATGTTTGGAAAAGTATCGATGGGCCAACTTTGGGCTGGATCGAAAATCAAACGGGTTGGATTGTTTGGATCAGGCTCTGATACCACGTACAGTACAAGATAGATATCTCGGAAACTGTATGTATATTAGATTGATAGGCATGGCCTTATATAGATGTTACATACCGACTTGATAAGGCCAAATATACATAGCATTTATCACAATATATACGAGTATTACATTAGGGTATATCCTCATGAGTATATTCTATAGATCTTCCTTAACAAAATGCAATTTGGTTGTAGCTCTTGCGACCTCTATGCATTTACTAGACAAGGCTAGTAAATTATTTCTTTTTTTTCTTCGCTAAATTTTTAGATGGTGGCTCTCATTTCTGAGCATTATAATGAGTTTCCACTGGTATTTGACTTCAGCAAACAAATACCTTATCAGATGATAGTCCTTTGTTTTTGGCATGGGAAGTGCGGTATGACGAATCTACTTTGTATCAAATGCCCTTTCATTATATCTCATTCGTTGTTCCTACAAAAATTGTGCTTACTTTTAAGGGTGTCAGTGTTCTTGCTTGTCTTCTCTCCTGATAATGTATAATTTTGTAAATGTACTCTTTGGAATGTATAAAAATGAAAAGAATTCTGCCTTGTGTCATATTTGTATGTTCAAAGCTAACAAGTTCTTGTTCTCGTCTGTCTACTTTGGGATTTGGTCTATTTCCTTAGTCTCCAAATGGTCTATGTAAAGTTTTAGATCGATAAATTTTAGGTTAGATCCATACTACTTGACATTGATTCGTTTGTTGTTTACGTTTATGTTTGTTCGAGATCAAACTCAAACAAGCATGACAACACAATTTTTTCACCATGTGTTCGCTGATATACTCACAGGGGAGGAGATAATTTTCCCTCAACAACATCCAATATCATAGTTGATCAAGTTGAACACAGTCGAATACACAGTCAAGATATAACGAAGGCGGTCAATCACTCCCGGAGCCACCACAACTAACCGTATCTCCACCACCGTGATTCATCGATATTCTCTCTCTCTCTCTCTCTATTTCTCTCTCTCTCTGTCTGTCTCTCTCTCTCTGTCTGTCTCTCTTCAAGAAGGGGGGCTCCTTATTTATACAAGGATAAAGTCTAGGGTTTTCCAGTGATCTCCTTTTAAATGGGTTGAGTTCATTGTCTAATAAGCCTTGTTGAGGGGCCAAGGCCATCTCCAACACTCTTCAAAAGTTTTGTATACCTCTCATGGAAAGACATTACATGTATGTTAAACGTGAATGTATAACATATATATTCAGACAAGCCCTCTTGAATATTGTTTGATGATTCACACGTGTTCTTGAATACACGTTGAAAACAACTTTGGTAATGTTTTGTGTGTTTGCAGTTAGGTCGGACTTGGAAACCATGTGTTCTCTCTCTCTCTCTCTCTCTCCCATGTATTCTCTCTCTCTCTCTCTCTCTCTCTCTCTCTCTCTCTCTCTGCTATGTGTGATCAACTCTGCAACTTTTAATTTGTCAGCTTACGATTTTGTTATAACAAACTTTCCCACTTGACAAACTTGATGAAACACATCGTTTGATTAACATTTGAGTAAAGGATTGAGACTTAAGCTGAATGGATTTGGGCCAAGACAAAGCTCAATCATGAGTTTGGCCAAATCCAAAACTCACAATCTCCACCTATTCAGACATAACTATGAAATTCTCATTTTCTTTCCCGAAACCCTAGCTCTTTGACTCTCTCCCTTTTCTATACGGAGATTTTGTAAAGTTTCCACCGCCAATAAAAATCGAATACCTCAAGCGCTTCTTAAGCAGTTTATAACCTGCTTGAGCTCAACCGCAGTACACATGTATCCTCTTTCTCTTCTTTATTTCTACTTTGATTTCAGTTTATGAGACTAAATCTTCTTCGATACTTTACACCGACTAACCCTTCTTTCTTCTCTGTAGATCCTAAGGAGACTGATCACTAACACCATGCGAACCCGGAGTCGCTCCTGCTTCAGTACAAGTTCATTAGTTCAGAGCAAAACTTAAATTTCAGACCAGGTAACACTTTACTTAAGAAATATGCTGGTTTTTTTGCTTGTGTGAATCTTGTGTAGAGTAATATCACCCAGAGCCACATTGTAGCAAATGAAATGAACTTGGTTGCAACATATTTAGTGTTCTCGTGAAATTGTATTTTTTCGAGGGTTAGAGCACTATGTGATCACAATGTAGCTTAATACTGCATCTTCATGAGAAACCCTTTGCCAGCCTTGCCTTGTACCTTCTGTCTTCCACTTATGGAATCCCCGGTTTCAACTTGAAAATTCACTTAGAACCAACGAGCTTATGGCCTTAGTGTGGGAACCAAAATTTGGACTTTCCATTTTAGTGAACGGAGGGAAAGCAAAGAATACCTTACTTTCTTTGATGTTTGGATTCTGTGCGAGAGCCAGCGTCAAGTGACCAAAGACATGCGAGAAAATGTAAAAGACAACAAAACGAATTTATAAAAAATAGATCTTTATTTTGAATACAAGTAAGAGCGTTTCAATAATTACAAAAGATTTCAAAACCTTTGTGCCCTATAGAGCTGTCAGGTGAATTCCCGCTCGATGTTACAATGCCACGCAAACACCTAAAACCTTAAACTAGTGTGCAGTCGCAGCTAGATACAGAAAAACAGAATACAGATACGAAAAAGGTTTTTGTTAGATATGTCGGAGCTGCATGTGTAGGAGTTCGTCTAGTATCGATTTGCCAGTCATAGAAACCAAGCTTGTCGAAAACATAGCCTAAGGTTTCTAAGTGCAGAGAGTTGTAAGAGCTAATAAATCGTCATTTTGCTCCTTTCCGTGGCTTTCCTAATATATGCTTCCAAGGTCAATAGTCTTTCCCTTTTCGTCCCGATTCAAGTTTCTCTTCTGCCGAAATCTTCTAATCCTCTCGATTCTCATGATTATCCGAGAGAACTTGAAATTTATATTATTTTCTATTTGTCTTTGGCAAAAAATCAAGTAAACCGTCATTGTAATTTTGAACTCATTCTCGTGTCTAAATCGTAAGTGGTTTCTTTGCTTGTTGTTTAGACGTTCTCCGCGCACTGTTTTTTATTTAAAGGTTATTCAGCGATTTCTTTGATAGAAAATCACTCTCTATAAGATGTTGTTCACAATTTCGTTCTGTTTCTTGATAATACGTAATAACCAATCGATATTAGTTGAGATAACAATGGCATCGAGTTAACTGTTACTGTTTTATACAAGTGGTTTCAAGTTTTACGAGAAGACAAATCTTTGATGTTTTTATCGTAAAACTTCAATGGAAACTCAATTGAGAAAAAACAAGGATCAGTTCTGCCGAGACTTGGAGATGGTTTGTCGCCTGTGGGCGATGAGACATGAAGTGTGATCTCCCGTCGCCACGGTGAGCAATGAGACTTGGTCTGCAATAGAGTCTCAGTCGCTTGTGGGTGAAGAGAGCTGTGTTGATGGTCTACCAGTCACCGTCGTGGTGACGAGACTTGGTGATTGTCGTCGCTTCGTGCTTGGGATTACTGTAGTCTCACCGCAACGACACTTGCTAACTGTGTCTCGTCACCACGGGAGATGAGACCATCACCAGTCTTCCAATCCACTGGACATAGGCCAATCAGGCGTACAAAACTAGGAGATGATCATGTCGCCGAGACATGTTGCATGTCTCATCGCCCTTGGGCGACGAGACTTTGTGATGGTCTCGTCACCTATGGGGGACAAGACATGGTGAGTGTCACGTCACCCATGGGCGACAAGACTAGGACATCGTTTAATCACCCGTGGGTGATGATACATGTTGCGTGTATCGTCGCCAGTGTGGGATGAGACTTGGTGATGGTCTCGTCGCCTGTAGGAGACTAGACATGTTGTGTGTCTCATCGCCTCTTGGCGACGAGACTTAATGATGGCCTCGTTGCATTTGGACGACAAAACTTGGTGAGTGTCTCTTCTGCGCCCATGGGCGATGAGAAATGGGCGACGAGACATGTTGTGTGTCCCGTCAACTGTGGGCGACGAGACTTGGTGATGGTCTTGTTCCATGTGAGCGACGAGATATAATGTGTGCCTCGTCGCCCATGGGAAACGAGACTTGGTGATGGTCTCGTCGACCGTGGGTGAAGAGACATGATGTGTGCCTCGCGTCCACGGGCGACGAGATGCAGACATGGTGAGTGTCTCGTCGCCCACGGGGGATGAGACATGTTGTCTGTCTTATCGACCACGCGCAGCGAGACTTGGAGAGCTTTTCCAAGAATTTTCCTAGAGCTTTTCCGAGAGAAATTCTTTTATTCCTTATTCGGATGAAGTATATATCGAATGTGTGCTTGTATAGTTTCTTTGACATTTCTAGCGTCCATCATTTGCGCTAGGCTACAACTCTCAGAGAATTTTGACCGTTGATTTTTTCATCGGACCAGACTTTTGACACCAACATTAGCCCCAGCTCGTAAGATTTTTCGTTTAATTTCTTTCGAAGTAGTTATAGGCGCAACATTTTTTGGGAATTTGATAAAAGATTGGGGTTGTACTTATTTAAGGCTGCTACGTACCTTTGTTAAAGGGATCAAAGCCTTTCATAGTTTTTCTTGGAGCTTAAGATCTTACGAACTTGTTTTCCAGTGAGACTTTCAGGTCTCAGTTATGTGCGTGTGGAGATTTTTCGAGCATGTTGTTGCTGATAGGTTATATTATAGTCGGGAGCCTTTGTCCGGGCTCATCAGACTCAGCCTTGTTGGCTGTTTTTTGGAATTATGAAGGGCGTGGGTTTCTCATTTGTACGTATAGATCTAGCACATATCGAACGGATAATGTAGACGATAAAGAGTCTGTGAGTTCCTCATCTCACTTCTACTAACGCTACCAGATCATCTAATATCCTTCTATTGTTGTGTAAAATGCAAAATATCGAAGGTATTTTTATTGAGAGCTTGTCGAGACCGGTGCGGAGTCTCATACACGTACAAACATATAATGTGAAGTGACCATGATTTTGGAATCTGTCGTATCAGTATGTTGCATACTATGCCTTGAGATGTGTAAGACCAGTGGGTTGGGTTATGGCAGAGACCGTAGGATTACTACTAGTTTAGGGTTAGTAGAGGACGCATGTGATGACTGTTTAGGCTAAATCACCATTGCGTATACGACATGATTACGTCTCAATATTGAAGTCTGCGAAAAGTTCCAGATATGTGACTTGACCATGCTGGAACCAACATCTCTCCAAGAGACATTTTCGAGTCGTCCTGTAAGTTCTGACGCCAAATTTCAAAGTTCTTGTTATAGTGCGCTATTATCTCTTAGTGTCGGATGTCTGAGAGCCTATCTAAATTGGTGAGTGGGGAGATGGCTTAAGTCTGTGTAGGACTTTCGGAGTTCGCTTTGTTGTGTATCGCAACACGGAATGGTAAGTGTTACGCATTGTTTGAGTTTGACCCTTCGTGAAAGATGTGTGTTTGAGAGATGTTAGTCGCGTATGAAGTTTGAGTTTCCTGTATGACAGAAGCTTTCTTCTAGGAAGACATTTTTCTAATCAAATCAGCAGGTTCTCGATGTGTCTGGGATGTCTCCCAGCGGCACTGCGACGACCTAGAATTTTTTATTTCCAGTAATATTTTAAGTTATGAGAACGTGTTACAGAAGTTTCTCGAATTTGACGTGAAGGTCTCGTTTGACCTTGTGGCCAATGAATACTATCGGTTTGTTTATGGAAGTTTCGAAGCCGAAGGTTGTTTTGTTTAGCGCGATTAACCAAAAAATTTCATATAGAAGTTTTCTTTCTTATGCCGAGCATTTCTTGTGTACGGGCTTAAAGATGTTTTTGCGGTGTCACAAGGGTTTCGGTTTAACCTTACGGCAAGAAATATTTTGGTTTGCTTGCGGATGTTTCGCAGCCAAAACTGTCGTTCCTATTTGGATGTTAAATTATTTGATTTTTGATAGAGGAATAAGGACCAAGGGGTCGCATAAATTTGTCCCTGGGAAGGATCGTATTGATTCATTGTGATTTCGAAAGGTTTGGCCTTCCAAGATTTACTTCGTGTATTTTTAAGGATCTTTCGTATAGCTTTAGCAGCTTTGTTACAAATATTTCCTTATATGCCGTGTTTTACGGGTAAAACGTTGCGGGCTTAAAGTGAATTGTATAACATATCGAACTTGGTCAATTGTTGATAATTTCAAATTTTCCGTTAACCGTTTGGTTGCTACGATTGAGTCTTGTTTCAAATAATATATTGTTTGGTTTCTGCTTATGGGTTATACGATAATTATTTGCGTATGTCATTTTTCCGTTGAGGGATTAGATGGAGCGGTGGTCGCTCGAATGTTTTGGCTTGGCGTAAAGGCTGTGTTCTGCCGGATAGCTAAGGACATTGTATTTCAAGGATTAGACCATGGAATTTTCATGTTAACATTAAAGTCATGTTAGTTTAGAATTGTCCTTAAAAGGGATGTCGAGTTCTGAGTCGGACGTCTATGGGAAGGCGTAGTTGGCTTAGGGCAAAGAGCGTTCATTGAGGTTGATTGACCAAGTATGCCAGTATTTTCGGTGCTAAGATTGCCAATGGTTATAAAAACGAGCTTCCATTTAAGGTTTCAGTTCTACGATGAATGTTTCGTATAATGTTTCCTTTAGTCGTATGAAAATTGTTTTCTTTTTGTCTAAGGAAGACGAAGCCTAAGAGGCTTGATACTGACCCGTCCGGAGTCAGTTTTGGGATGATTGCCTGCTTTGATGTAACCGGGGAAGTGAAAGGCAGAAGCCAATGAGCCGCAGGGCTACCGGAAGAGATTTGTTAGATCGTGGTGTGAAGAGATAAAGTTTAGATTGGTTTTCCAAATTCGGATCTTACTACTTTTTTCGACTATGCAAAACTTCTTCGTAAAACTGTTATGTTTATTTTCGAAAGTTGTTTTGCATGACTTGATATGACTATACGAAGGATTTCTCGTGTAAGTTTTACAAGAAGGGTTTCTCATAAAAGTAAATGGAGAGTGTTTCTCGCGATTACCAGTGATGTTGCAAGCAAGAATTAGGTTTTCCTCTTTGGCATTATACTGCGAAGTCGTTTTAAATGATACCAATCTTATTTACCCGTAGACTGTTTTGTATAAAATGTTATAGCTGTACGAAAGTAATGGGTGACCGGTTATTATGAAGATAGTAAATCTACGCTATGTATGAAGTTGTCAAAGTTGTGGTGTTTTCGCAGATTTTACGAGAAATGTTTCCGCTTTGATTTCGATCTTTGGTGAAAGTTGCTTGGAGTCACTCATGGACTTTTATAGAAGTTTATTTCGTTATGATCTATCTCAGAACCTTTCGTTGTCTTTTGAGAGGAATTCTCCTGACATATTCATTTCTGGAGCGGAACGAATCGGTCAGCTAATGGTAGATGTAGTCCACGAGCGGGGAGAAAGTGTTCCCTTTGTTGTGCTTGCTGCTACTTATGTTCTCGATTTTGCTTTATCGGAAATGTTTTTCGATGTTTTACGCGATGCATGATAGGTCCTAATATTTACCAATATTAGACCATGTTATAGGTCCTATTTGGAGTATGTTATGTGTGTGTAGGATGTGTTTTAGAGTCTTTTCAGATCCATGTGTATTTTGAAGCATAATAGAGATTATGAGGCTTTTCTGTAGCTCAAAGAGAGAGGAACCTCGTAGCTGGTCAAAATCAGAAATGTATGAGTCGAGACATAGAGTTGCATCGATCGATGACGCACCCTTGCCTTCGATTGACGGTCAACATGCAGAAGCCCAATTCACAGAGTACCCGACTTGAAGCCCAAGTCACAAGAATTTACAAGATTTCCTATGGACGAGTTTTACCTAGTTAATATTACTTTTTCTGGTGTTTTATGCTGGCGGAGACGATTTTAGAGCATTTTACAAGTTTGGAGATTTTAGTAGTTTTAGGGGAGAAGATCAAGACTGATTTCAAGCTTTGTATTTGGAACCCCAATTTTCTATCTTTAATCTTTATGCATTATTTGACATTTATGATTATGTTCTGCTTAGCTATTTCTGAGTAGGTCTCTTGTCAGATTTAGGGTTTATTGATGTATTGACGGATTAGCCAAACAATAGAACTGCTAAGGTAATTATTTGATCTATCATCAGTATTGTGCTTATTGCTT
This sequence comes from Moricandia arvensis, assembly GCA_905132765.1. NCBI lineage: Eukaryota > Viridiplantae > Streptophyta > Magnoliopsida > Brassicales > Brassicaceae > Moricandia > Moricandia arvensis. Next base: position 16,728 of record CAJHQP010000937.1, read on the forward strand.
GTGTTCTTCAGTAGCTAATAAGAACCTTTATATGAGGATGATTGATACCTGCGAGAGTGGGATCATTTCCTGAACTAATCTTGTTGAGCTTAAGTTGCTAGGGATAATGTAACATCCCGAGTTGGGATATATGAAAAAGGCTTAAGAGAATTAATATGGCTACCTATTCACCAAAGTTGACTTACCTTTTCCGTCAAACCACCGTTTAGAACTCTAGGGTTAAGCGTGCTTATGCTGGAGTAGTGAAATGATGGGTGACCTATCGGGAAGTGATTCACGATACCGTGTGAGTGAGGCCAAAACACGGGGAAAGGTCGGGTGGTGATTGCAGGGTCAGTAAACAATGATTTCGGAACGTGGAAAAATTAACGCACAGCCGTCGGACGGGATGGGGCCCACGGGCCGAGAGAGCGGGCGTGGGTGGCCCATTAGCTGTGGGTGGTCGGGGCGTTGCAAGTGGGTATCAGAGCTGGTTAGCCGTCTCAGTTCTGACCTGAGAGGCATCTTGAGACCTGTCATGGGGCGCAACGAGGAAGTTGCGTTCTTTGAGAGGGGGTGAATTGTAACATCCCGAGTTGTGATATATGAAAAAGGCTTAAGATAATTAATTTGGCTACCTATGTCACCAAAGTTGACTTACCTTTTCCGTCACACATCAGTTTAGAACTCCAGGGTTAAGCGTGCTATGCTGGAGTAGTGAAAGGATGGGTGACCTATCGGGAAGTGATTCGCAATACCGTGTGAGTGAGGCGAAAACATGGGGAAAGGTCGGGTGGTTATTCCAGGGTCAGTAAACAATGATTTTGGGCCTTGGAAAAATTAACGCACAGCCGTCAGACGGGACGGAGCCCACGGGCCGAGAGAGCGGGCATGGATGGCCCATTAGTTGTGGGCGGTCGGGGCAATACAGATAATCGAATGATTAGTCTAGTAATTCTAAGTGAAATTAGCGAATCTGATCGTTTATTGCTTGACTAAGAAAACGATCGATCGATGTCGTTTGCATAACATCGATCAACGGTCATCCCGAATTTCCATACGAAAATTGTAGACTATGAGCTTAGACATAGATAAATATCAATTGTATCTTTACTTGTTGAATTATTGTTCTATGATTGAAAACCCCTTGTGAATTATAATTCAGTACCTGAAAACCCTAGATCTAGCTATTTTTTTCTTAATTGCTTGCTACCAACTCATTCTTGATTTACTATTTCTTAAGTTTTATAAAATACCTAGCATAACTAAGTTGATTATCAAATCTATTGTGTGACATCTCTCTCTTTGTGGATCTGAGCCCTAAGTACAACAGCTCAACCTCTTATTTGAGAGAGTTATCAGTAGCTCACCTAGAGTAATTTGAGCACGAACCAAATTTTGCGCCTTTTCCAGGGAGAAAGGATCGCTATTAAATTTGTTTTGCAAGGTTTTTCTAGGTTTTCTTTTTAGTGTACTTTACGAATCGTTTTCTTTTCTCTTTTAGGTGCATGCCCAACATAACCAGAAGTAACAAGAAAAAATACTTAGCCTTCTCAGACCCTGTAGCATTCGAACGTAGCATCCGCAAGGAGAAGCGACAAAAATCAATCAACGCCAACACTTCTTCGTCGATCGACACTCATCTACCGGGATCGATCGACACCAGTCTCAAAAATTCGATTGACGGTGATTCCCGAGCAGAGATGGTTGTTATGCTGATCATGACTAGGAATGAGAGAGGGGACCTGTATGACCTTGAAGGTCATCTGCGTAATGCAACAGATCATAGAATTGATGATCAGGGTACTGTAATGCCTGAACCACAATAATTTGATGTAGCTGAAGCCCAAGCATCTCAGCCAAGAACATTGGCTGACTACAATCGTCCAGATCAATTCTACGCTATCAAATTTGTTATCCATCCTCCATCTTTTGAGTTGAAGCCAGCTTATTTCAAACTTGTGGCATAAACACCATTTCATGGACATTCCCATGAGCACCTTATGGATCATTTGGAGAGATTTGAGGATCTTGTGTCTGCCATTAACGTTAATGAAGTACCTGAAGACTATCTTCTATGCAAGCTCTTCAAATATTAGCTTGCTGGAGATGCTTCATATTGGCTTAATCACCTACCACCAGGATCTCTTACATCCTAGACAGACATCAAAAACTCTTTCCTTTGTATTTTCTTTGATGATGCAAGAGCTGAGGATTTGAGGAGCAGAATTGCTACATTCACACAGGAGCCTGCAAAGTCTTTCAGAAACTCCTGGATCATAATCAAATCCTACCAAAGGGATTGTCCACACCATGGATTCAATGAGAAAGGTGAAGAAGAAGATGTGAACTTTTTGGAAATGGATTCCACATATATGGGAACTAGAGCAACATAATCTCTGATGGCAATGTTTAGAGGAGTGGCTACAACCATGGATCACAACAGCAGAGACCCTACAAAAACAAGATTGAAGCCATTACTGACAAGGTTCTAGAAGGACAACAGAAGATGATAGTAGACTTCAATGGAAAGATTGATGTTGTCTATATCAATCTCAACAAAAAAATTAAAGCTCTCAGTACCCATATGAAGAAGCTAGAGAATCAAAAGGTTCAGACCAGTGATGCTGTGAGGAGACAAGAAACTTTGGTCAAGGAAAAGATTGAGGCTAGACAGAAGCATCACGTCAGTGCTATCGCAGTCATATATAAGATCTATCTCCCTTTCTATCAGATTAGATAAAACTCACCTCCTTGTCACCTAAACCTGGCTCTGATACCACTTGTAGAATTTTAGATTGATAGCTTTTAGGTTAGGTTACTACTTTACATTGATTCGTTTATTTGTTCGAGATAGAAATCAAACAAGCAAGAGAACACAATTTGTTCATCCTGTGTTCGATGATCTACTCACATGCGAGGGAAATATTGTTCCCTCAACAACACCCACTATCACAGTTGATCAAATTCCAGAGATCACAACAACGGTGTCCCGAATACATACCAATACACAATCGAGATATAACGAACTTGCTTACTATAGGATCTTCAAGGCGAAGGTCGTAAATCACTCCCAGAGTCATCACAATTGGCCGTATCTCCACCACCATGATTCCGTTAACCTTCCTTGTCCCAAACTCAACCTGAATCTTCTTATCTCTCTCTGCTCGGGTATGACCAACTCTTCAACTTGTGATTTGTCAAGTCACGAGTTTGTTATAACAAAGTTTCCCATTTGACTGACAAAATGAACCACATTTTTTTCACCGCACAAGAATTGTATCGACCAACCATGCGAAAACTCTAAAACTCTGGTTTTAGAGAAACCACCAATTGAAACACACATTTCATTGCTAAATCTACGAATCTTTCCAGAAAATAACAATCATATCAAAAAAAAAATTTAAGCCTCCAAAATCTGTCTTGAAAAAAACATATTAGTTTTTTTCTTCTTTCCTTTCTAGTCTCTCTCCTTTAGACCTTTATCTTACCTCTATCTTTGTCTGTTTCTTTTTTTTTTGTTTTTTATGTCTGCATTCAATTAGGTTAAAATACAATAAATAGTTCCTCATTAACCCTAAGTCCATTATTCTCATGAACTAATAATATTAACATAAAATCGAAAACATGTGTTTGTGTTTGCTAGATCACCAAACCCACCAATGCCAAGTTTCTTGTATCCCTCAATTTGAATCTGTAGGTAACTCTTAACTACTTCTTTCAAATGTGGTCATGGTTGATAACATTAGGCAATTTTTGTGAATTGATAACAAAAAAGACTCTACAAGAAATATTTCCATGACGAGAAAGATTTACGCGGAATTTGGTGCATCGTAAATTGATGATGAGCTAATGATGATATAACAAGGAAAAAGGTAATCATCGTAAAATCGAAGTAAAAATTACAAGAATAATATTTCCTCCTAAAATATTTGTAATTTTACAATACCTTCGTATAAGAAGATTCCACATAAAACGGTTTTTATTTTACAACTGCTTTACTATGAAAGCTTTTACATTTCTCTGCCGGCGAATGTACAAGGAAATCTGAAAAGGTAGGTGAGAACGTGTTTGTAGTGGGGCAATACCTAATGGAGATGTCACTCATCTATCACATGCAAGAGTGTGAAAACATTTCAATACGATACATCCAGATTTTACTAGAAATATTCGAAATGTTTATCTTGTGCTTTAAACACATGGATTTAGTCCATTTGGAATGTTTGGGACAATATTCATTGTGGCATATCATTATTATGTCGTACAACCTGCCACCATATACGCGCATGAAACAAGAAATTATATTCTTGTGCATATTAGTCCATGGTCCGAATCATCCAAAACGAACACTAGATCTACAACCATTGAGAGCCGAGTTGCATGCCTTATGGTCAACAGAGGTCGGCCCGTTGATTGTTCAATGAATTTTTTTTGCAATGCAATCATTTTTTTATGTGGATCATAAGTGACTTTCATGCTTATGGGATATGATATTTGGATGGGTTACACATGAGAGATTATTGTGTCCATACTGTCTTGGAATGATCAGATGTGTTTCAATTGAAGTATGGTAGGAAAACATGTTTGTTTGATTATCATCGTCGATTTGTCCCCCTTAACCATCTGTACGAAAGAAACAAGACATTGTTTAGGTACAAAAGAATTGTATGAGACACTCCTACATATTTAATTGGAGAAATTATAGAAGAGAAAATTGATTACTACGATGCTCAAAATTTGTTCATCTTGGGGTAACTGGCAAGTCCCTGGAAATATGTATGAGATTATGTGGTCCATTGCAATTGGCACAAGAAGATATATTGGGAGCTAACATACTTGATGGATCTTCTTTTGCACCACAACCTTGATGTGATGAATATTGAGAAGAAGTTTTTCGAGAACATCATTAATAACATATTGAACGTGAGAGAAAACAAAAGATAGAGAAAAGTTAAGGTTGGACTTACAAGATATTTTCTCAAGAAGTAAGTTACATACCAAAAAGCAATAGAAAAGTTTCAGATTGTCATCAGAAGCAAAGTCAGTGTTGTTCAAGTAGGTGGCATTATAAGTGAATTTCCCGATGGTTATATTTCAAATATATCTTGATGTGTTGAACAAGGTCAAAAGTTCTCCGAGATGAAGAGTCAAAATTGTCGTGTGTTTATGCAATGACTAGTTTCATTTGGATTTGCATTTGTTGAGCTGCTTCCAACAAATGTACATCAAACACTTGCAAGTAAATAAAGTGTTATTTGTAATATCAATAATTACTTTTTAGTTATTAATTAAATAACATTTTTGACATCAAATTATTAATTAAAATTTTGCATTAAACAAGCCATTGAAGTATTTTCAGGGATCTAAGCACACCTAATTTTAATGAAGATGTCATCCAAAGAATTTTTCACAAAATTATGATCTTATTTTGCAACTTGAAGAAGATATTTCTTCTGATCTTTTTTATATCATTGAAGATCTCGTAACCCACCTTCCCTACGCGGCATTACTTGGTGGACCTGTTCATTTCAAACAGATGTACCCATACCAGCAATGCATGAAACATTTGAAACGAAAAACTAATAACCTTGCAAAGGTGGGAGGTTCCATAGTTGTTGGGAGTTTGATGGAAGAAACATCTCACTTCATATCATACTACTTTTCACCAAAAGTATGTACTCGGAAAATAGCTCCACGAAGATATGATGATGGTGATGTTGTGCTAACATATGCATTGATGGTTTTCCAGACATATTTTCCCAAATCGAGCGTTTGAGTGGGAAATTAAAAGATGTTTGGTGATCGAATCAAGAAGACTCTTTTAGTTCCCACACATATATTTTACTCAATTGCGAAGATAATTTGATGAATTCATTTGAAAGTCAAGTGTCAAAACTTATTTTTGAAGTTTTAAATGTATTCATTTGGACATATATTTATCCAAGTAACTATAAAATGTGATTTTACAGATTATTTATTATCCAACATGAAGAAGCAATACCAGAAATATCCATAACTGAGTTGAACAAATAAAAAGATCAACACTTTTTTAAGTGGTTGAAGACTCATGTATTATAATTTTTGTAAAATTTCAGTGCCATACATCTTGGTGTAGTTTACTCATATGAATAATTGTAACGTGTGTTGTGTTATTTTTGTTACGTTGATTATTACGATTCGTATTATCCTCCATGGTTTCACGAATTGGTTCAAGGTCTGGTTGCAAATATCACCATAGCCTCAATGTATTTCACATGAGGCTTTATTTTTCATGCTTACGAGTAAGGAAGACGTTGGACAACAAGTAATTACGGAATCTATGTGAAAGTTGAAACAAATTTCTATTGGATCTTGATATTATTGAAGTTGAATTTCTTTGGTTAGCGAAGCTGAAGTTCTTCCTCTTCAAGTGTGAATTCTTCGACCCTATCATCAACAGAGGTATTCGTTTTAACGTTTCTGGAATTGTTGATGTCAATTTCGAACACATATACAACAAATTTTAGTCTTTTATATAGCTTCGTAAGCATACCAAGTTAGTTTCATCTCATTCCCTTGGATCAAAGATTCTAAAATTACTTGGTTATTTGGTATTAAAGTTACACATTGTGGCCGAGTATTCGGTGGAGAGGAACCAGTTTTACAACAAGATTCATGTATCAATGCAGTCGAGGTACCTGAATAAGATACCAATGCTATCCTTCTTTTTGATCTGCATAACCGTGAATACGAATATCTTTGTGGCGATATGACGGATGAAGCAAATGAAGATGAATTTTATGAAAGTGATAATCAATGTAGTGATGATAACTTGAATGATTAATTCAAATGATGTTATTTCTCATAACTAATATTAATATTTCTCTTTTCAAACAATATGGTTCTTCTATAAATGAATTTCAGATTTAACGCATGTGTGTTGGGGTTTAGAGAACCATGTATCAGGAGTTGGGGTATAAAGTTTTAGGGTTTAGAGTTTCATGTTTAAGTTTTCAGAAGCAATGCATATGTGTTGGGTTTATAGGATTATGTTTAAGGAGCTGGGGTTATAAGGGTTTGGGGTTTTAGGTTATATGTTTAGGGATTCAGAAGTGAAGTTGTAAATTTGTCGTAAAATGGAAGGTGAGATGTGGTACTTTCGTTGTAAATGAATTTCATCATAAGAAAACATGGGACATGGTAATTTTGTTGTAATGTACTCGTACAAAGAAAATGCGGGACGTTGTACTTTCGTCGTAAACGGAAAACACGGGACGTGGTAACTTTGTCGTAAGCTTACGACAACTTAATGAGGAAACATATATTTCTGTATATACCCGAACCATTCCGTTACTCCCCCCTCTTCTCGTCTCTTCATCTATACTCTCTTTAGAACCCTTCCGACACAACAACTAAGAGGTTAGTTTTTTATTTAAAAAAATTTAGTTTGTTATGTAGTATTTTATTTAAAATTTTCGATGGCTCCTAGGAACAGAAGAAAACGTCCACATTAGCGTGAGACGTTCGGCACGGGTCATGTTGGCATATTTTCATGGGCCGTATTCTGCTTTGGACTTTTTACCCGACTCTCAGACGTCACAGAGAGCTTCACTACCGCCTCATACTCATGCACCTCCGGTTGCTCCCATTGCACAACTGGTTTCTCCTCATGCTTCTCGAGACGATGTGCCTCATGCACCTGCAGCCAAAGTTCATCCAGATTTTTTGGTGCCGCCAAATGCATCTTACGTTTGATATACCGTTGAGGATCTTTTCGTCCAGCCAATGGACGAGAAGGTTTAGATGCATTGGACCTCGATTGATCGCAATGAACTTACTGGTACATATTTAAATAACTTTTAGAATTTATATAATTTATTTTACATTATTTCTCTGACTTGTTACTATTATTTTTCAGGTTTGGAACTGATGGTCATGTGACGCGGAGCGTTTCTCTCACGATGAAAGGTTATTTCATCGAGCTACATGTTAACTGGAGCCTGACACCTAAACACATAAAGACCATATGGTTCAAATGTTTTGCTTTAAATTTCTCTTCTAAATAATTTTTGGAGATTTTTTAAATAATTCTAATATTGTTTCTAATATTGTTTTTTGTTTTTCAACAAAAAATGGAATTGAACCCTAGGGATCAACGAGATGGTTAAGGTGGAGAAATACCTAACACACACCGTCTCCGACTAGAAGAACCTGTGGGAGTTCAAATGGTATGACGCGAAACTCGTCTTCCTCACGAAGGAAGTATGGAATGGTTTCATCCGCTACTTGACCACCACCCCCTCCCCATTCGGTCTGAGTCGCCTCGCAATGCTCCGCTTCTCGTATGACGAAGGATGTGAAGGGTCATTTGCCAATGGTTCACACTACCGGTCAAAACCCCAAGCCGGTGTCTGTCTTGAGATTGTAAGTGTTTGAGAAGTTTTTCCATATTTTGTATTTTAAATTTATTTCAAACTTTCAATATGTTTTAAGCTGAAAATACAGAAGCACTATCATCTCGTTCCGACCTGTAAGAAGATACACACAATACATGAGGCGGTGTTTTCATTTATCCAAGGCAGAGAAACTCCACAAGATGTTGCTGCTGGGATTGAAGAGTGCAAGCTCAGCTAACCCAACAGTCTCTGGATGGGTTACCCGTCTAGTTTTCCATAATATAGGTGAACAAGATTTTTGAGGAGGTATAATTTCATTATTTTATATCTATAACTTTACTTGTTTTTATTATTTAATAATGTTATATAATTTAAATTAATATTTTTTATTTTTTCCAATGATGTCCCTAAAAATAAGGGATGGACATTTCTGGGAATAGGATCCGTTAACGCTGTCCCAAAGGTGACATTTTCTTATTCCCACAGACAGGATGAGAAGTCCTCTCAACTAAATGCTGATTTGGATGCGGTGAAAGCTCGCTTGGAATCCGTCGAAGGTCTCCTTAAATTTTTTTCGATCGAAAACTCTGCGATGGAGCAGATGTTGCAGATTAGGCGGCGTAACCTCGGGATTCCAGATCTTAGTTTTGTGAGTACTTTATGTGGCTTACTTGGAATTCTTCTTAAACATTTAATAAAAAAGGATTTGTTAATAAGTCGTAAACAATTACAAAGAATTAACAAGTGCTCCCTTGTTAATTCTTCGCAACATTTACGAACATAGAAAAACGATTTAATTTTGAAATATCACGACTACTTTAAAATGAAGTCTTAAGAGTGATTTACGATGAGGTGTTATCTTGTAAGTTTACTACGATTTTACGATAATTTGTTTTGTATGGTTTTCACTACGAAATATTCCTTGTAAGACTAACGAGAAATTTACGACGAAATGTCTATTACGACTAAAAATTTACCACAAATCAGAATCATGGTTAATTCATCGTAGACCAATAAAACAAATTAGCCATGAAATCGGCCTTGTAAAGCTTGTGTTTTCTTATAGTGTGATACACACAATTTGTATGTTACAACTGTTAGTATTATATTTAATTATTAGGTAAACTAATACATGTTCATAAGTTCATATCTAAAAGAAATGATGTACTATTACTAGAAATGTTCATGTTGAATTTGAAAACGATTTTACAAGTGATTTAGAAGCAGTCACGCGTAAAAACCAAAAAAAAATGCACAGAATATGGTCACAAGTTTTAGATAGAGATTAAGAGCACAACCCTAGCATATTGTTTTAGCTATGTGTACATAAGTTTATATGATTACTAATAAAAGAGAGAGGGCTTTCTATCCCTAACAACTAACAAGCTTTTACTTTAGATAAGAAAACTCCACTTCGTTGTTGCCTAATACTAGCAACAGGAGGTAAAGTCAAATCGAGTGAAAATCCACAGACTTAGAAATTAGAACGTAAAGAACTCAGTTAGATGAAACCCTTCGTAGCCATAGAAGAGGACCAAAAACTGGATCCAGGTGTTTACCAAAAACTGGATCCAGGTGTTTACCAAAAACTGATGATCAGTTTGTCATTCACACAATGAACTACAATCGTCCTTAGAGAGAAATGAATTGTAGCTGATCGTTTCTTTCACAATGGATTTCGTAATTATGTTGAGAAACACAGCTATGTTCCAAAAAAAGATATCATCCAATGCAGTTGACTCATTATATCCATGGAGATTCTATAAATCAAAGAAAAATAAGAGTCTGAATAGTTTCCAAACTTACAATTACTTCTATGTACATATCTAGCTTGCAAATTGTGTTGAAATAGATCAATACTAGAGTTTATATCTGTTGGGGTCAAAATCGTTTACGACGGAATCAACGTCCGAAACCTACCGGGAAATATGTTCTTTGTGTAAGAAAGAGATTATGTCTCGAAAAAGGGAAAACGGAAAAGATCGGGGTTAAATCTCGACTGACCACAAAGGAGCGGTCTGCACACATAAGTCGTCAGGAAAAGTTTGTCCAAACACCATGGGTAAACATATCCCCGACCAGAAATACAACAAAACGACTAGAAGACTCAATCACCTAACTCCCCGAAAGGAGAAGATGGCCGAGCAAGACGTCCAGCTTGTCAAATGGGAAAATTAGCCACATGGGCTGACCAACTCCCCAGTATAGCGAGTTTGACGGTACGGAATGACCAACTCTCCCGTATGGCGAGTAAGACGGCTCAGACCAACCAACTCGCCCGTATGGCGAGTTGGACGGCTCAGACCGACAACCTCGCCCATATTGCGAGTTGGACGGCTCAGACCGACCAACTCGCCCGTATGGAAAGTTGGATGGCAAGGACCGAATAACTCGCCCGTATGGCGAGTTAGACGGCTCGGACCGACCAACTCGCCCGTATGGCGAGTTGGACGGCTCGGACTGACCAACTCGCCCGTATGGCAAGTTGGACGGCTCGGACCGACCAACTCGCCCATATGGCAAGTTGGACGACACGGACCGACCAACTCGCCCGTATGGCGAGTTGAACGGCTCGGACCGACCAACTCGCATGTATGGCGAGTTGGACAGCAAGGACTGACCAACTCGCCATACGGGCGAGTTAGGTGGCACGTAAATCTGATTCGCTCGTTTGGCAAGTCGGATCAATCAATCCATTTTCACCTCGTCATCATTAACTTTCTCTCTCTCGACACTTGATCGAAATTATCTTTGTTTCGTCTTGATGAGGATTGACATTGGAACTTTACCGAAAGAACTCGTTTTCTCGAGAAAGGATCGGGTAAATCGTATGAGACAGTAATGGTTAACTAAACACACTACACTCTTACGCCCCATACGAAAGATCCTAGATCTCGGACGACGTCGTTTTAGCAATGCTATTTCGATAAAATCATGGAAACGCCTAAGTCAGAAAACGGCCCGATGAGGTCTAAAACTCGGTCAAAGGCCCACTCGTGATTTATCCGAAGTCAAGCCCAAACTTTGTAACGATTTATCTTTTATTTTGCAGAAAGGGATAAATGTTAATTTCGGAAGATAAATGTCAAGATCAAGGGATAAATATCAAGTTTCCGAAGATAATCGTGAAGATCGAGGAAAAAAGAATATTTCCGCTAAGTGATAGATTCGACCAATGGTAGAAGGGAAAAGACCAAACCGCCTCTAGAGAAGTATATAGAGACTTCAAGGGTGATGATTGAGGACACACAAAAATCTTCACTCATAGCAAACATATCTTAGCACTTAGAGCATTTAGGCAACTTTCCGTTTTTGTTATTCGAGCTGCAACTCAACTAGGGTTTTGGAGTCTTAGGTTATTAGAACTAGGGATCTTGCTTACAGCTCTCATAGCCAAGGCTACTATCCTGTTATGAACGCTCATATGCAAATTCAGAATAAGACATCTATTTTCTCTCTTTTCAATTCGTACTTTTCTTTTTGATATTTACTTTGTATTATGACTGATTGGCGTGTGGTTTAGCAGATATTTGGGACCTTTGGAAACTAGGTTTTACCCTGTTTTTCTAATTCAACGGAAATCGACATTGCGAATTTCGGTTCCCACAGTTTGGGGCTAGAAGGAGGAGGGGTACAGATCAATCTAACTCTCAGCCATCAACGCTCAATCAAACCTTGTCAGATCTCAACAGCCAACAGCCTCGTGACGATAACGTCATCGATGAAAACGTTGAAAACACTCCAGCAGTGAACGTCATTGCGGTCAACGCCGACGCAAAAACCACAGCGTTCGAGGAGGTGAAGAAGATGTCCCAAATTTTGAGAAGAAGTTCATGAGTTCTCTTGCTAAACAGGTTGAAACCCTCACAGCAAGGAACAAAGCCATCTATCCGCGGGGAAAAACCCAAATCCGCGGAAGAAGACTCGACTTCACAACACCTTTGGTCCGGTCCGAAACCTCGCAAAGCAAACAATCTGGGAAAAACCCTGACTAAGTGACCCCCGCGACAACACTGAAAAACACGGGAGACCTTCCTCCTATGGAGGAAGATAAGGAAGGAGGAGAAATCAAACTCGTCGACGTGGAATCTAACAGTCAGTCCAAGCCTACGGACGAGGACGCAGACATACATCCGCACCGCACAAGGAGTCGAGCAACTCAGAACGAATCCTAGTTCAACAACCCTATGAACGAAGAAGAAGAAATTATCTTTTGGAAACAACAGGAAGAACTGGCCGATGAGGAAACTCGGAACACTCGCAGCTAACGCCGACAAAGTTGGAAATCTGCTAGCAAGAGTTTTGAAATCCGCGATCTCCACGATTATCTCATGAAAACGGTGGCAGAAGTCAGGGCGGTGAAGTCCCAAATCCACCACGCTACTAGCACCGTACCGTAGATTGATCTGCTGCTCGAAGAAGCTCGTAAAACACCCTTTACTACTCGTATTACAGAAACTAAGGTTTCGGATCCTAGGAAGGTCAAAGTGATGCCATACAACGGAACTACTGATCCTAAGGAACACCTACACGCTTTTCAGGTCGCGATGGGTAGAGCCAGATTCAGAGAAAACGAAAGGGATGCTGGCGAATGCCGCCTCTTCGTAGAAAACCTTCGCGGAGCAGCGCTAGAATGGTTCTCTCGCCTCAGGCGAAACTCCATCGGAAGCTTCCGCCAGCTTGCCTCGGAATTCCTTAAACAATACTTGATGTTCATAGATCGAGAAACCTCTGACGTATATCTCTGGAGCTTGTCGCAGGGAGAGGACGAAACTCTCCGCGACTTCATAAAATGGTTCAAAACTGTCATGGCTAGAGTCAGCGGGATAAGCGACAAAGTCGCGATAGACGCACTTCAAAAAACGCTCTGGTTCAAGTCGAAGTTCAGGAAGTGGATAACTTTGGAGAAGCCGCGTACAATCCAAGATGCGCTTCACAAAGCGACATATTGCATTATCATCAAAGAAGAGACGAGGGTCTTGGCCCAGAAATGGAAGCCAACAAAGAATGCATCGAAGGATCCAAGATCGAATCAGAAGTCAAAAAAGAAGAACCCTTGCAACGACAGAAGAGTTCAATGCGGAGACAAAGAAACGCAGGGAGCGCATAGCTACGCTATTAACTCCGGATCGGAGCAAGAACGGACGACGGGTAATACGTGGACCCGAAATCCAAATTACGACGAGAATGCATTCTGTGACTTTCACCAAATGCGCAGACACTCGACGATTAACTTCAAAGTTCTCGGTGCGAGATTGCCCGCAAAGCTGCTCTCTAGAGAACTCTCAGAAGTTTCCAGCATGAAAGATCTCATTCGCGACCTCATATCCCCCCCCCCCCCGAAAAATGACAGGACTCCTCAAACGGAGAAACCTTCCCAGGGGACCAATCGGGAGAAAAGCGCGGAAAAAGGCAGGATGGTAAGGGCAACGACAGCAACCGTTTCCGGGTGAACATGATCATCGTCGGGTCACAATTCTGTAGTGACACCGTGTCGGCCAACAAAGCTTACCATCGCAATGTCGAGATAAGCGTGAATTCAACAATCTGGCCCACGTTCAATGACACTCCGAAAGGAGCAATCACTTTCGACGAGAAGAAGCCGGAGGAATCGACCAGCCACACTGCAATCCACTAGTAATCGATCTCGTAATAAGAGATCTCAAGGTCGCTAGGGTTCTCATTGATACCGGAAGCACAGTCAACGTCATCTTTCGCGACACTCTAAAACAGATGAACATCGAGTTAGCCGAAGTTGTACCATCACCTAACCCGCTAACCGGTTTCTCTGGCACAACATCAATGACCCTCAGATATATCAAGTTACCCGTTGCGGCGAAAGAAGTAACCAAGATCGTCGATTTCGCGGTCGTCGAACACCCAACCATCTACAACGTCATCATGGGCACGCCTTGGCTGAACGCCATGAAGGCAGTCCCATCAATTTACCACTTAGGCATTAAGTTCCCAACTCACAACGGGATTGCCGTAATTTAGGGCTGCCACAAGCAGTCGATACGCTGCTTCCTGGCCCAGCACAAGCTAAGACAAATCATGAACACCACGATGACAACGGCCAAGCGCCCAAAGATAGCCCAGGCATAAGCTGAAAGTACTTCGGGCAAAGACGACCCGGAACCGTCAATCCTAGCAACGGCCAGCGAACAACCAGTTCCAGTGCCCGATGCGTCCATCCCATTAAAAAAGACAAGTATGACGGAAGACATCAACTCAGCAACTGATGCAGTCGACACAAACACGACGGCTGAGTAAACAGACTCGCCTAAAAGAATAGAACTACAAGATGGCTTGATCCTCGAAAGAGGTACGTAGGCAGCTCGCCAGAAGACGAGTTCCGCTACCCCTCTCTAAAAAGGGGGGAGTGGGTACATATACGAACACTCGCATATTCCCACATTCAAAAATAAAATTTTCGATGCATTGTACTCGAGATTTTACAAACTTTTTCGGCAATAAAGACTTCTTTATAAATACGTAAATTGCCTATCAACCACAAAAAGGACTACGTTATACACCCGTACATGAGCAGAACTATTACCGCACCAACGCAGAAACGGAAACTCCCAAAAAATCATTCTGCCTCGAAACAGATCAACTCAACACCATCTTATCTTGGTCGAAACATCTACTCCCGACCAAAGCATGAGATCCTGGTTCCATATGCCCAAAGCGTTACTTACACAAAGTGAGTTTTTGAAAAAATAGGCAAGACGTCGTCTGAATTTTTAAGAATACACGCCAGTAAATTCGCAACTACAAAAACACTCGGATATTGGCCCGCCGAGTACTTTAGCCATCTTAAACAAACGCAACCAGATCAGTCCTAAGGACAGATCATCTCACATCCGACTAGGATAAACAGCGCGCTATAAAAGAAATCCAAAATTTTGGTCAGCACTTTCAGGAGACTTGAAAATTGTCCCTGAAGAGATGCTCGAATCCGACCAGGCAAGTCATATAAACTGAGAACCTATCGCGGACTTTAAATTGGAATGAAGTCATGTTAAAATCGAAAACAGGCAAACGAAAGCCAATAAGTCATCACAAAGATACGAGATCTTAAAAGCATGTGTCTTTATTTGTATCTAAACGTTCCCAAAACTTCGAGAACTCCTCGAACATCTCGCACGAACAACGAATAGGATAATCCGCAAAAAAGGGAGGAAGTCGAGATAACAACTCGAGTTTTCTTTCTACACTAAACAAATCCCAATTATCTTTCAAAAAAAAACACTCACTTATCATAACATGCACTGTTCGCATAAAGAGTTAAATAAAATATAGGGATTCAAGGCCACACCCGGCCAGTCCTGCTACATACGACCACATTCAGCCGACAAACAAACAAAACAGAAAAGTGCAATAATATAAAAGAGAAGCATTCTCGAATCAATTGCAACCTCGCAATTACACATCAAAATCAAAGCACCCGGTCATCGATCTACCGAGCTAATAGTCGTTGACATCCAGGGGAGCTGTCGGCTGGTTTACCTCGTTCGTCTCATCGGCATTCCCCGCCTCGGCCTCCACCATGTCTGGAGAAACATGAATCGGGTCCCATTGTTCCCAAATCATCTCTTCTATCTGAGGAGTCGCAAATTCTCTACCCCTCTCGTTCATGCGTCCGGTCTGCTTTGCATATTCGGCACCGAATGAATAATCAGGAGTATGCGTGAGATATAGCCCGCCCACGGCACAACGGCACTCACGATAATCCCCGAAGTCCTTGTAACCCTTCGTAAGCTCCTCGAATTCATAAGAGAAATTTTCGCGACGGGTTTTCATAACCTCGACCATTTCTCTCTTCCCTCGCCTATAGGCACGACGAACCTCTGTCGTGACCGACTCCCTCCCACGACGACGGGAACTTTCTAGCTCACCTCTCAGATGAGTGATCTCGTTATTGGCTGTTTCGTCCCTGAACTGAGACATGTGTGCCTCCTAGAAGCTTGCGTCGACTGCTCGGTTCATCATGAGAAGACCCTGTGAAATATCTCGAAGTCAAGAAAAAATTTGCCCTTGAAAAAGGATACTAAAAACATACTCCATTGACCATCCGCGATGCTTGGGCAAACTCGGGGGCCTCACTAGATCCACCTGCGCCCGGAGGATAATCGAAACCAAGCATCTCATCAAGATCGTCCCGTTCACCACTACTTCCGCCTACCTAAGTATTTAGGTAATCTCTTAGTATATTATCAGAGGAGCACCGCTCATTAACCACTTCATCCTTGACAACGATGTGTTTGTCCTTCCGAGTCTCTGGTATTTCTTCTCTCGTGTGAACCGTGCACGGAACAAATTTGTCCATGGATGCCTCCGATCTTTCCTCAACCGGTAGATCTACCGATGCCGAGAACGGTGGAGAGCAACGGCACGATGGACCCTTTTCGGTCTAAACATTGCCCAAAAACAAAAACGAATGGGAAGCAAGTCTCGGATGGTAACCAAACTGTCCTGACTCGGAGGAAAAGGATTGGTCTCTGAAAATGAAAAGTAAACAAAACATATTATAAATCAAACTTCACTGAAACAAAAGGGGGGAAGAAAAGGGGCTACTCTTGACCAAGGATAGCTTTTAGACCCCATCTAGACCTAAAGACGGAGAGGCCGTTTGCTTCTACAGATGCATCGTCAACACGGACGAAAAAGAAGTGCTTCCGCCATTCATGATAATTCGACACGAATTCGCTTATGATCGTCATTCCCAACCGAGGCCTCAACTGAATTACGGACGACTTCCCAACTGGTTTAAGCAAAGCGTCGAGATGGTTGGCGTCGAGGGTTATACCCAGCTCGTAACTCAGCACAAGTATCCCGACAATATGCTGCACACCAGACATGATTATTTGACTAATCGATATCTTTGAACAATCGAGAAGTCACGCTATGACCTCGGGAATAGGAAACCAAAAATGACACTGCATCAGGTACACCTCATAACACATAAAGTAACCCTCGAGCGGAACTCAGCAACCTCTCCAGCCTCCGGAAGACGAAACTCGACCGATTCAGGAACTCGACAATGGCTCTGGATGGTGTCCAGCCCATTCCGACAGGTTTTGCTTGGACAACCCTCTACAGGGTTGGCTTCACATCTCCCTTGGCCGCCCAATATGCCTCAGGTTCTTAAGGGTTGACCAAGTGAGTTGAGAATTGCACTTTCGGTACATCATCTTTGTATTGCAAGCTGGAACCATCGAGGACAGAACGGTCTTCACGAGACTTTGAGGAAATCTTTCTTGTCGAAGACATAAATTTCTTTTTATCAAAGGAATAAAAGAGAAGAGAAAATCTTTTGATTCTTAAAAGAGTTTGTGGAAATGTGAAGAATTTGTGAAACCACTCCACATACTTATATAAGAAAGGATTCACTATTTCACCTCCAGGCTTTGGACTTCAGATTCCGCCTAATTCATCCAATATGCTTGAAAACGCTCGCAAGAACATCACAGTTCTGACGAGTTGGGGGGCTAACTATTGGGGTCATAATCGATTATGACGGAATCAACGTCTGAAACCTACCGGGGAAATATGTTCTTTGTGTAAGAAAGAGATAATGTCTCGAAAAAGGGAAAACAAAGAAGATTGTGTCAAATCTCGACTAACCACAACGGAGCAGTCAACACAGATAAGTCGTCAGGAAAAGTTTTTCCAAACACAGCGGGTAAACGTATCCATGAATGACAATACGACAAAACGATTAGAAGACTTGATCATCTAACTCCCCGGACGGAGAAGATGGTCGAGCGAGACGTCCAGCTTGTCGAACGGGCAAATCAAGCCACATGGGCCGACCAACTTGCCATACGGGCGAGTTGGATGGCTCGGACCAACTAGTTCGCTCGTATGGCGAGTTTGACGGATCGGACCTACCAACTCGCCTGTATGGCGGGTTGGATGGCTCAGACCGAACAACTCACCATACGGGCGAGTTGGGTGGCACAAGCAATCCGATTCGCTCGTTCGACAAGTTGGATCAATCAATCCATTTTCACCTCGTCCTCGTTAACTCCCTCTCTCGACACTTTATCGGACTTATCTTTGTTCCGTCTCGATCAAGATTGACATTGGAACTTTACCGAAAGAACTCATTTTCTCGAGAAAGGATCGGGTAAATCGTATGAGACGGTAACAGTTAACTAAACACACTAGAGTCATACGCCCCATACGAAAGATCCTAGCTCTCGGACGACGTTGTTTTAGCAATACTATTTCGATAAAATCGTAGAAATGCCTAAGTCATAAAACGGCCCGGTGAAGTCTAAAACTCGGCCAAAGGCCTACTCGCAATTTTATCCGAAGTCAAGCCCAAACTTTGTAACAGTTTATCTTTTATTTTTAGGAAGGGATAAATGTTAAGTTCGGAAGATAAATGTCAAGATTGGAGGATAAATGTTAAGTTTCTAAAGATAATCGTGAAGATCGAGGAAAAAGAAGAATATTTTCGCGAAGCGATAGATTCAACCAAGGGTAGAAGGTGAAAGAGTAAACCGCCTCTAGAAGAGTATATAAGGACTTCAAGGGTGATGATGCTGTGGACACACGAAAATCTCCACTCAGAGCAAACATAGCTTAACACTTAAAGCATTTAGGCAACTTTCTATTTTTGTTATTCGAGCTGCGACTCAACTAGGGTTTTGTAGTCTTAGGTTATAAGAACTAGGGATTTCACTGACAGCTCTCATAGTCGAGGCTCTTATCTTGTTGTAAACGCTGATACGCAAATTCGGAATAAGACATCTATTTGTTCTCTTTTTAATTCGTACTTTGCTTTTTGATATTTACCTTGTATTCTGAATGATTGGTTTGTGGTTTAGCATATATCCGGGACCTCTGAGAAACTAGGGTTTACCCTGCCTTCCTAATTCAACGGAAATCGACAGTGCGAATTTCGACTCCCACAATATCCTTAGAAATCACTCTTAATATTCATATCTAGCTTCTAATTTGTGTAAATATGCACCACTACTAGTAATATAGAGTAAATTCAAGAGTTCAATATCTTAAAGGCTTGGTGAGACTTCTGGTTAATATTCATAGATTCTATAAAACACTCATGCATGGACTGGGTAAGAAAAACATGTTAAAAATGAAAATTTTCTAAATTTTCAGTCAAATGGTTGGTTACATCATTTAAATATTATTTATCTATTATATAAAAATTGAGCTTCGTCTCCTAATAAAATGACATGCCAATCCACTTTGATTTAACACTTCAGTCTTTTTAAGAAAATCTAAACACTAAAATTAAATCGTTTAACAATTGATGCTCATTTTTCTTAAATGTGTTTCAAATTTTCTATAAACATAACTATTTCTTTAAAATCAAAAGACATAATAAGAAATCATTTTTCTTCTCTAATCATCATATAATATGATTCCTTACCTATTTATTACCCTCGTGATTTTTCAGGAAAATATCGATTGGTGGAAACTGAATAAGTTACAATATGAAATGAGCATGGTGGGGGAAGAGACGTAAAGACGGTGACAAAGGAGGGATGTGAGGGTCCATATGAATAGGCACATAAGTTTTTAATTGATGGTTAATTATACTATTACAAACTATGAGAAATGTTATATAGATGTTTTATAACTGATAATTTTATCTGCTTATGAGAATTCACATAGAAAATTTTTGCTTTGTGAATATTTTCCATTGGCCATGACTTAGTAGGAGGAGCACAGTGTTTTTATTGCAAAACCTGTAAATCACATTCATAATGAATTCCAAGTCTTAGTTTGGAACATTTTTGGTTCTATGCATCTTCTTATTTTCCTTCTGAGTTGCTGTTAGAGTTTGATCCTGGAAATTTTCATTTACTTTGTCATTTTGATTTGTCATTCTATAAGGTGTCACAATATTCGATTTGGCGTGATTTTGGAAGGTACTTGAGGAGTATAAGTAACAAACTAGATTGGAACCCGCGCGGCTGCGCGGAATTATTTTTATTAACTTTTATATTATTAAATTAAAATTTCTTGATTCTATGATATTTTATAAACTTTGGGAGGAATTTTTGTTGAAGAAATTTCAATTATACCACAAGTTTGATATTATTTTCAAATTTATCATTAATGAATGACTATTTGCATAATACCCTAAATTTTTAATAAAATAACACTAAAATTATTTTTCTAAATATTTATAAAACATTTTAAAACTCAATCCCAACCCCATAATATTAAACTCTAAACAATAATCACTAAAGGCTAAACAAAAATATTAGTATTTTTTTGATCGAGAGTATTTTTGAAAAGTGGTACTTGACTTGTGATATTTTAAACAATTTCTCTTGTTGTTGGTTTCTTGATAATTTACTTCTTTATATGATTTTTTGTGTTAACTGACCTAAAACTTGATTTGAAATGCAAAAGTAAACCCAAACTTGAATCAAATGCAAAAGTAACCTAAAAGGCTATTGAAATTACAACCAGCTCCTTGTGAACAAAAAAAAAACGGAATTTTTTTTTACGTTTCTAACCCCCGCAAGTCTTCTGTCTAGACGACTTACAAGTAAGTCGTCTGGACGACTTACTAGTAAGTCGTCTAGTATAGTACTTCTTAAAAATAATTTAAAAAATTTGTAAAAAATATTTTAGTAAGTGAAAAATTGAAATCATGTAATTAACGTATGTTTAAAGAAATATAAATTAAGATATAACAAAATTTAATTGTTTTCAACATAGATGAGTGAAAGTAGTGAGTCATGATATTCTTTGGTTTAGGTTTTGCCAACATATGTTGTAGTATTGTATGTGTTCTTAGGGTTAGATTTTGGAAAGCATAAATGTTTTTTTGAAAAATTTAAAATTGACCTAAATGTATTTATTTCTGTATATAGTAAACACTATTTAAGTATAATTTGATTTTATAACGTGGTTTGTTAGTTATTTTAGTCAATTTCGTTTAGGGTTTAGGGTTTAGGGTCTGGGACGACTTACTAGTAAGTCGTCTGGTGAATATTTACGGTAGACGACTTACTAGTAAGTCGTCTGATGCACGTTCAAACCGGACCGAACCTTTAGTTTTACCATTTTACCAATGTGCTTTTAAACATAACCGGATTTTTTTACCGGGCATATATAAGATTTTTTTTTTTTTTGGTTTACTGTTTCGCGAGATTTAGAAACTGTAACGTCATTCTCTCAAAGAGGCGATTTCGAAGGCGATTTCGAAGGCGATTCTCTGTAATCCATCATTCTCACAACCGTTTCTCACCGCCGTTATCACCGTCATTCTCACCACCTTTCTCACCGCCACTTCCTCTATTTCAAACCCTAGCGCCGTTTGTCTGTAAACCCTAGCGCCGTTTGTTTGTAAACCCTAGCGGCGTTTGTCTGTAAACCCTAGCGGCGTTTCTTTCAGAGGCGTGTCTGTAAACCCTAGCGAGGTAAGTTAAAACGTTGTCTCTTAAGTCCACCGTTCTCACCACCGTTCTCACCGCATTTCTTTTTGGCTGTCTATTTTGGCAGATTTATAACCGCTGTGTCGAAGGCGACTATGGCTTCTCCGAAATTTCAGGTATGCTCTAAAAATGTCTACTGGAAGTCTTGGAAGACTTATAATTAAGTCGTCTCTTCTAGACGACTTAATTATAAGTCGTCTGGAAAGTCTTCCAGACGACTTAATTACAAGTCTTCCAGACTTATAATTAAAATGTTATACTGAGATGGTTGTCTTTCATTGTTTTGCAGACAAAAAAAATGGATATTCCAGAACTCCCCCGTAGGTTGCATACATTAGGGGAAGAGCCACCAGCAATGAAAGCTATTTCTTATCATACGGATTGTACGAAGTTGCATAATGCTTTAAAGAATGCTCTTCATGGTGACGAATATGAAGAGCTAAAGGAGTCAAAGCTGGGAGTTTTCATCAAGTTTAAAGAGCTCGGATTTGGTTGGGCTTCAAGGCTGGTGCACTACATGCTCGGATTCCAGCTGGACATAAAGAAGAAGTACGAGCTGTGGAGTCTAGTTGGTCCAGAACCTGTGAGGTTTTCACTGTTAGAGTTTGAAAACCTCACTGGTCTAAACTGCGAGTACATAGGGGACCTTGAGAGACCGAGGTGTGCTGTCACAAAGGAGATGGCTTCTTTCTGGGACATGTTGGGAGTTCATGTCGAAACTGGGCCATTTACTGAGCAGATAATAGCAGCATTTGAGAGATGCGAAGGGTGGTCTCGGGAAGATCGCAAGCGGCTCGGGTACCTTGCCATCTTCACTGGATATATAGAAGGGAGAAAGTATTCAACCGCCACAAGGGTTAGTCTGGCAAGGCTTGTGATGGATTTAGAACGTTTTGAGAACTATCCATGGGGGAGAGTCGCGTTCAAGGTGCTGATGGACTCTTTGAAGGGCAAAGATATTTCGGGCTGTTACACTGTCGATGGGTTTATACAAGCTCTCCAGGTCTGGGTGTACACAGCTCTGCCGGAATTGGCTGCTAACTATGGTAATCCCATACCAAACAGACCGTCTCCACCGATACTGGCTTACATGGGTGGCAAAGGACGCAGATGCTTTAAAGATGCTATCTGCAGACAGGTATTTACTTCTATCCTTTACTCCAAAAATTAAGTCGTCTGGAAAGTCGTCTGGCAAGTCTTCCAACTGGACGACTTACCAGACGACTTAATTAAGTCGTCTGGAATGTCTCCCAGTAGGAAGAATTTCCAGACGACTTAATTAAGTCGTCTGGTAAGTCGTCCAGTAGGAAGACTTTCCAGACGACTTAATTAAGTCGTCTGGTAAGTCGTCCAGTAGGAAGACTTTCCAGACGACTTTCCAGACGACTTATTTATAAGTTAATCCGTCAAATATCTAAGTTCATATCTTATATTTACTGCAGACTACGGTGGTGAACTTTGTTGAGAAGGATTATGGTGAAATGTTTCCAAAATGGGACTCTGATGCTGAGGACCTTCCCGCGGAGAACATAATTAAAGTTATGTTTAATCAGAGACCGTGGAAGTGGACCATGGATTGCTGGGAAGTCACCGGTACTTGGGTCAATACAAAGCCGGTGGTTGTGAGTCCATCAAAGAAAGCCATAGTTTTGGTAGAAGAAGAGAGTCCAAGACCTCTGAAGAAAGCTCGTAAAGAGGCAAAAAAAGAGGCACCTGCAGAGGCACCTTCAGGGGAGAGTGCAGGGAAGTTTGCAGAGGCTGGTGAAGAGGCTCGTCCAGAGGTTCGCACAGAGGCTCGTCCAGAGGTTACTAGGACTGTGATTGGGATGAGCAAAGTGGATCTTGAAAGAAATTTCAAGGACATATTTGATGCCATGA
The DNA here is from genome assembly GCA_905132765.1 of Moricandia arvensis. Taxonomy (NCBI): domain Eukaryota; kingdom Viridiplantae; phylum Streptophyta; class Magnoliopsida; order Brassicales; family Brassicaceae; genus Moricandia; species Moricandia arvensis. The sequence continues at coordinate 40,393 of CAJHQP010000937.1, forward strand.
GGGAAGGGTTTGGGACGTGCCTTATGGAGATCAAGCATTTGTCGGAAAGGGTGGAAGCAGTGGAGAAGAAGGTTGGTATCACCAAACATGTGACAGGGACATCCTCTCAACCCACTACCTCTCAACCTAAAGGCACATCCTCTCAACCTAAAGGCAGATCCTCTCAACCCACTGCCTCTCCCGGGGTTAGTGAAAGTGTAAACGGGGAGAAGGATAAAACACCTCTGGATGAGAGTGTTAAAGAGGAGAAGGATAAAACACTTCCTGAAGAGCCAAAGGAGTCAAAGCTAGAGAAGGATAAAACACTTCTCGATGAGAGTTTTAACGATGAGTCCGCATCTGAGAGCCTTGTTCTATTGGCCAAAAAAACAAGTTTCACTCCAGCAGAGAAACAGCAGCAGGTTGCTAGATATGAGGACAAGAGAGAAACTGCTTTGGCAGTTGTCCGTCAAAAGACTGAGCGGAACAGGAAAGTTGCTGCCTCACAGAGATCTCCTTATACTGCAAACACGAAAAAACCTTCTAGAGCCTACAATCCCTTTGCAGCACTTGACAGGAAGAAGTTGAAGGAGCTCGTCGAATGGTTGCAAACTGATCCGTAAGTGATTGCCTACCTTGCTAATAGCTTCTCCCTATAAAAACTAATTGCTTTTCGTGTTTGCAGTCATTATAAAACACCTGCAGACAAGAAACCTCGTTCAAGTCCGACGTGGTGGTATCACGTCCTTCGGACCCCCCTATCTTGGCTGGAGGATTGTGTAAGTCGTCTGACAAAACTGATTAGTAGATTACTTAGTAAGTCGTCTGGTAAGTCTTCTACATAGTCGACTTACCAGACGACTTACCATAAGTCGTCTGCGTAGAAGACTACCATAAGTCGTCTGGTAAGTCGACTATGTAGAAGACTTACCAGACGACTTACCAGACGACTTATGGTAGTCTTCTACGCAGACGACTTATGGTAAGTCGTCTGGTAAGTCGTCTGGTAAGTCGTCTGGTAAGTCGTCTATGAAGACGACTTACCAGACGACTTATGGTAGTCTTATGGTAAGTCGTCTGGTATCTTATGACTTGTATTATTTTATATGCAGCATATGGATGCTTGGATCAATGTTTTGAGGAAGAGGCAAAAGGAGACGCCACACCTTTTCAGGAGCGAGAGAATATGCTTCCTTGATCATCTCTTTTCTCAACAATGGAGGTTTAACTACCAGGATTTTAAGAATTCGCAGCCCGATGCCTATGGTTTAGGAAGAAGACTTCCTGGTGGGGCGTGGGCTTATTATTCAGGCGAGTTACCATCATTTTGCAGGACGGACAAGGTTTGGGGGACGGATGTTGATGATATCTATTTGCCAGTGAACCAGAGCGACACTCATTGGATTGCGCTGTGGATATCGATCCCTAAGAGACACATAGTCGTCTGGGACAGCATTCGTTCACATATCTCCCCTCAAGAACTGGATCTGATAATGGAGCCTTTTCTCCAGATGCTCCCTTATCTGCTTTTTGAGTGCGCATCCGTTTCTCAACGTGACCAGTTATCACTGGAGCCATTCACGTATGAGAGACCAACCGATATCCCTCAGGCCAGATCTGGTGATTGTGGCGTTTACACTCTGAGGTACATTGAATGTCATGCTCTTGGGATGCCATTTAACCAAAAAGACTTTGCTAAGGCCAACGCGAAGACTATGAGGGATAAGATGGCGATCGATATATTTAAAGAGCTTCCTGAGCAGCATGCGAAAGAAAACGATGACCTTGTAAAAAACCTTGGAACATATGATGTATGATAGATTAGGATTTGTGTGTATTTGAACTTGTAATTTATGATAGATTAGGATTTGTGTGTATTTGAACTTGTAATTTATGATAGATTAGGATTTGTGTGTATTTAAACTTGTAATTTATGATAGATTACGATTTGTGTGTACTTGAACTTTTAATATAATTAGACGACTTAGCATTATATTGAACTTTTATATTGGACGACTTAACATTATATTGGACGACTTAGCATTATATTGGACGACCTAACAGAATACTGGACGACCTAACTGAATACATAGACTAAACACAACTTGAAGGTCTTCTGGACGACCTAACTTGAAGGTCTTCTGGACGACCTAACTTGAAGGTCTTCTGGACGACTAACTTCAAGGTCTTCTGGAGGACTAACCTTCTGGACGACTTACTTGAAGGTCTTCTGGAGGAATAAACTCTGGACGACTTACTTGAAGGTCGTCTGGACGACCTTCAAGTTAGTCGTCTAGTGGTTCCTTACATTGTGGTTTCGTATGACCAGTTTCCTTGCAATTTGAGCATCTATAAACCCTGTGTTGTTTCCTAGGTTTGCGTCCTTTCATCCTGGATAGCTCCAACCAGGATTGCCATCTTGATTTCTTCTGTCTTCCCCGACCACGTTTTACCTCCGGAGGCAAGCATGTGCGTTCCTCAACTTGTTGTCCAACACAAGGATATATATTTTCTGAGTATCCTGCAAACAAATAATCCTTTGAGTACACTGGACTTACAAGTGTGGAGATATGCAAACCAGCATGTATTCCAGCAGCTATAGCATGAGAGCAAGGTATTTTCTCCACTGCATAAACACCACAATCACACTTGCCATGTTCCAAATCAACCACACAGTCCATTTTGCCACCTTTCACAAAGAATCGCCATCCATCAATTGGTTGAACCCTCATCGTATCCGCTATCTCCGATCGAACAGCAAGCAAGTATTCAACACCGCGACTATGGTGACTTGGGAGACTCAAAGCATCATCTCTCCTTTTCCAAAACCACTTTCCTAGCTTCTCTCTTATGTACTCCAATAGGAAATGAATAGGAAATCCTCTAGCTCGCTTCAGTGCGGAATTAATAGATTCTGCGATGTTGCTTGTTTTTATGTTGTACCTGTCCCCCTGAGAATAAACCCTTGACCATAGGGTGACATCGGCATCCTCCAAATACGTTGCAAGGTCCGGGTTTGCACTCCGTATCTCAGCCATGTACCGGTTAAAATCTGAAACCGTATGGGCATAAGCAGCACCTTTCACCAAGTACAAGAGATGTTTCCCTTTATAAGTTTTGACAATGTTATCTTGAAGGTGATAATAACATATTCCTCGGGTTGCCCAGGGAAACACCTTCTCACACGCACTTTTAATGGCTGCATGCCGGTCGGAGACTATCACGAGAGGCTGCTCATCAGATAAACAACTAGCCAATTTTGTGAAAAACCATTCCCAAGAAGGGTTATCTTCAGCATCTACGATCCCAAAAGCCAATGGAAATATCTGAAAATTCCCATCTTGTGCGGTTGCAACTAACATAGTACCTTCATACTTCCCATGTAGGTGAGTCCCATCCACGACAATGACCCTTCTCTGATACTTAAAACCTCTGATAGAAGCTCCAAAAGAGAGAAATAGATACTTAAATCTTTTTTTAGAATCAAGTTCTATAGCTGTGATAGAACCGGGATTTGCTAAGGAGATTTGCTCGAGATATGATGGTAGACGCGAATACCCATCTTCTGCTGATCCTCTCACCAATATTTGTGCATATACCAGTGCTCTGTATGAAGTGGTGTAATCAAGCGTCATGCCAAACATGTTCTTCATTGCATCAGTGATATGCTGTGGATTCAACCCATCAATGATTCCAACACGATCAATGAAAAGCCTAGCAACATACTTCGGAGTACAGTGTCTCCGCTGAGCGATTCGGTCTCCCACTGAGCATGTATGTGTTTCCACATACTTTGTTACCCAAAACGTGTTTGTTCCATGTTTCACACTCGCTCTCATCTTCCATCCACAACCACTAACCCGACAGGTTGCCACAAAGAGAGTTTTCGTTGACTTATATATTCTGAAGGAGAACTTACGCTTAACTGCTGTCAACCGCAGCTCTGAAAGCAGTGCATCCTTGCTAACAAAACTCTGGTTGACGTAGATACTGTTACCATTCGATCCTTCTCCTTCAATAGCATAAGTCTTTTTGAATTCTTCAAAACACATATCATCATCTTCTTCCAAATCCTCATCTTTAACCTTTCCATAAACACTGTAATCCTCACCATTCTCGTCCGCTTCAGCAACAATAGAGATATCAACATCCTTCTCCCCATCATCCTCCTCCCCATCATCCTCTTCCCCATTATGATTCTCATCTTCAACCAAATCATTATCATTTTCAAAAAACTCATCAGCTTCATCATCTTCATCCTCCTCTTCCCTTTCCTCTGAAACTGTTTCCACCTTGCTATGGCTTGATACACAAAGCCGTACTCCATGCGTTTTGGTTATCTCGAGCAAGTTTCGAACTTGTCTATCACTTGTAACATGAATAGGAGGAGTGTCTGGAACCTGCATCATTTCAGCTGGTAACAAGTAGGTTATCTCCACAGATTCTGTGCTCATGTCCAGGTTATAATCTTCTTGAACCATTGCAACAAGTTCAGCATGTGTCGAACCTTCACTCAACAAAAATAGTCTCGCTCCTTTGGAATTATCAACCACAAAATCCCAATTAGAATCTTCCAAAAACCATTCTCCATACACTGCATGTAACTGACGCAACATCTGCAAAATTTCAAAATAAAACACATTAGTAAACATAGAGAAAATGAAAGTTTACTAAACATTGACGCAGACGACTGACGGTTAAGTCGTCTGGAAGACATAGACGACTTACAAGTAAGTCGTCCAAATAGGTCATTTTTGCAATTGACTTTAAAATGGGACGACTTACTAGTAAGTCGTCCAGATTTGTTTGTTAAGAAAAAAATTCTAGACGACTTACTAGTAAGTCGTCCAGGATAAACGGGTTAGTTTTGCATTTGACCGAGTTGTGTCAGATATTTGACTTTTCCTGGACGACTTACAAGTAAGTCGTCTCTGGGAAATCAAAAATTTCAATATTTTATTAAAGCTAGACGACTTACCTGTAAGTCTTCTCAGGTTATTTTAAAATTCGAAAATAAAACTTAAATATTTAACTTTTCCCAGACGACTTAATTTAAAGTCGTCTAGGTAGAGGACTTACTTGAAAGTCGTCCGAGAGAAGCAAGGTTTGACCAGAATCTCGGAAAAAAATCTGGACGACTTCGCTTATCCTGGACGACTTTCAGGAAGGTCCTCTACCTAGACGACTTCCAAGTAAGTCGTCTGGGAAAAGTTAAATATTTAAGTTTTATTTTCCAATTGCAAAAGTAACCTGAGACGACTTACGGGTAAGTCGTCTAGCTTTAATAAAATATTGAAATTTTTGATTTCCCAGAGACGACTTACTTGTAAGTCGTCCAGGAAAAGTCAAATATCTGACACAACTCGGTCAAATGCAAAACTAACCCGTTTATCCTGGACGACTTACTAGTAAGTCGTCTAGAATTTTTTCTTAACAAACAAATCTGGACGATTTATAAGTAAGTCGCCCGTGTGCTTAGAAGACTTACCCGTAAGTCTTCTTCAGCCAGACGACTTACGGGTAAGTCTTCGACGCGAACAAATCTGAAAATGTTTTCAATTTCATACCTTTCACTAGTGAGATGACTTCCTAAGCACAAATAGTCCTCTCCAACCACCCAGAACCTCAAACGAAAGTAACCCACGAAGATTAGTATGCTTGAATGGCTCTACCAAGCCTAAAAAATTTAGAATCAAAAGCTTGAATTTTTTGGATGAATATGGAGACAAAGTTAAAGAGATGTTGTTTTTTGTTCATAACATTTAGTGCCAATCAATTTTAGGTAGTGTCAATCAATTTTAGGTGCATTAAGAGCTTCAAATTGGTTGTTCATGGTGGTTGTGGTATTGATGGCAATGGCAATATTGTAAATATTTGAAGATGATGAGGTTGAGAGAGTAAAAATGCCATTTTCAGAAAAAAAAACAAGAAAAAAAACAATGGCATTTTCGTAAATAATGTGAACATATGGGGTGAATTGGACACAAGAAATGACAAAAAAAGGGAGAGGTTAGTTTTGTGTTTGACTATGAGTTTTGAGTCAATTTTGCAAAAAGCCCTAAAAAGAAATAGCTTAAGATAGCCATAAAAATTTTTGTCACAGAAATAATTTTTAAAGAGAAAAATGACCAAAATAAATTTTATGGTTGTAAATATACATTTATATCACTCGGTTAAATAAATTTATAGTTAGGGTTTAGAGTTATGAGGAGGGATTTTTGGGTGAGTTAAAAAATAAAAAGAAAATACTAAAAAAATCAAAATAAAAAGGGTTATTTCAGTCATTTTTAAGAGTTATTTTGGTGACAAAAACTTAAAAATAACTATCTGAGATAATTGCCATTTTATAAAACTTTGGTTGAAATAAAATAGATTAGCAGACAAATAATATATAAATATCTTGAACTAATAACATATTTAATTTTTTTATCAATTTCAATTAAATATATTTTCCAAAAGTGTCAATATGATAAAGGAGTTTTCAGCTAATTTAGACCAAATAAAAATACTAAAACATAATAGGCTTGTTTGACCAAAAAAATGTAATGAACTTAACTTTAAATTTATAGAAGCCTACAAAGTAAAGATTACTCAAGAAAAAAAACTAAAAACATGCGTCTAAGCATATTTTCTAACTAATTATCTTTCTGTATCTTGATTGTATGGTCAAAGTTCAAAATTATCTTTTTCTTGGTCAAAAACTTATTTATCTCTCTTTCTCGATAAAAAAATTCAGAACTGAATCGCCGATTTATCTATAAAATCAAAAGAGATTAGTTCTATGTTTGGATGTAACCGGTGAGATGATGGAAGTTTCAAAATAATCGTGGAAGAAAGGAAGATAAGTTTTTAAAATTTGGTTTGATAAATTTGCATGATCCTAAGTTGTGATAATATGATTTTCTTTTGGCTATTTAAAGCTATTTGAAGCTACAGAGGAAGATGTTTTGATCATCAAATCCTAAGTGATATGATCTTATACTATAAATTTAGTTTTTACCCTCAACTTCCTGTCATTTCATTTGTTTGTTAATTTAATGTAGAATTGTGTATATGGCTTAAAAGTTATAACTTATATTTTTCGGTGGCTAGGTACAACAATTTGAATGATTTGCCATCTCTGGATCATGAGTTGTATACACATCTTATATTTCAGAAGGTGGGTTTATTTTCATTTACTTGAGGAGCAAATATTCTCTTGCAAGATGTATGAATCTTTTTTCCCTGAAAAAAAAAGAGAAACATTAGTATAATGATGCGAATATATAAGCTCAAATAACTTCAATAATTCTCGTATTGCTTCACCTGCTAGTATAAGCTCAAGAGAATGTCCACCATGGTGGAATTTTGCATCCACGAATAAATAGCTTTGACCTGATCAATTTGCTAACCAGATTTAAATGGCTTTACATCTTTGAGAAAAATGATATGCTTAGGGGGAGCCATTTTGAACAGAGTGTCCGTTGATATATGGGTTAAATTATAATGGTCAATAGGAGTGCTCTATATATAGTGTTCAGGATATATTTTATTCCATTCAATTCATGTTGATAAAATCAGAGATATAGTATAATCGAGATAAGGTTAGGAATATACTCTTAATTCGTTAACACATATAATAATTAAATAGTAAACTCAAAAATATACTTTTAAGAGAGTTGAGAGAGTTATATTATTTAGATCTCAAATTTTTAAAAAGCTTCTACGTAGAAAACTCCCATTTACAAAATTTGGTTGTTATTATCTTTTATAAAAACTTAGAATACGATATAATAGAGATTCGGGGGAATATATATTTGTTAGAGTACAATTCTAACAAATATAACAACATAACAGAATCTTGTTTAGCTGAGAATATAGTTTTAGATATTAAAACAAATATCATTCGAATTATTTAAGGAATATATTAGAAAATATCTAAGAATTTTTGAATTTTCGTATATAAAGCACAGATTAGTATATCTTAGAATAATATATTAGACACATTAGCATTTTTTACAAACTAAATAAGTAACACCTCATATACTTTCTAATATATGTAAATGACAAATGAAAGTGAAATATTTTCCCCAAGCATAACGTAGTTCAACAGCGAAAATTTGCCAGGAAAAATGAACTTTTTTTTTTTAACTTTATCTCTTTCATATAAGCTTGAACATAATCAGCTATAAACTGATAAATGACTTTGGAAAACTAAATTACAGGTAAATGACTTTGATTATGCTCGACAAAAGTACACGGTTTATGTTTTCCCCACACATATTGTATGCACATGAAAATTGAATGATGAATGATGATGTTGTAATATTGAATGATGATGTTGTAGTATGAGATTCACGTGTTCATCTGTTTCATGAGGAACATAAATATAATCGAGTTACTTTAACTGATTCAATCTTTGAGAGCAATGAAATTTCTTCGTATGTATTTTTCAATAGATTTGTATCCTTTTTAAGATGATATAAGAAGAGCAATAAAAATGTGTATCTAACGTTTGATATGACAGTAATAATAAGGTAGGCTATATTTAATATTAATGTATTTTTGAACAGGTCCAAAAATTACTAACAACTTTTTTAAGTAGATAAAAAATAAGACTCTGTTTTAATATAGTAGATTTATTACAGTTTAGGACAAGGCGAATCATTTGATATTTATTAATGTTTTTACTAAGTCGATGAAGGTTATTAAAGGAATTATTAATTAGCGTAATAGAGAGTAACTTGAAGGTCCTTTTAGGGCATGATTAGTGGGAGGTTCTAAGTTGTTGTCTTACCATAATAATAATATCATTAAATGAGAATAGCAGAGAGATGGTAAGAGTTAAGGAGGTAAGTCTCTCTACAAGAAACGTTTTTCGAATGTTAAGAATCTCACTTCCAACATTTCTTTCTATTGGTTTATTTTTCATTTATTTCAACACTTAACTATAAAATATAGTTATACTATTATTATATATGTTAGATACTGATGAGCTACAATCTACCACTAATGGTGATCTTAGCCCTTTTTCGAGTCGGAAGTCAAGGTTCAGTTCCTGGTGGCCATATTTTTTCTCATTGGCATATATTATTTAGATCGGTCATAGTGATGAGGTTATTGTGTTATGTCCTTTTTTGCTTCTTCTTTTGGTTCAATCATTGCAATTTTGGTTGGGTTCGAGTTTGAACTTTCTTCGGGTATTCTTTTTTTTTTTTTTTGATAATCTAGGTATCCGGACCTCTCACTTAGTCCGACTATCCCAGCGCGTCTAACCGGAACTGGCGAGGAAGATCCCGGAGGCCAAACGGAAACCATGTTAAATCCGTTGTGGCCGGGGCTTGAACTCGTGATGGCGGGCACCTCAGCCGTTGTGGTCGGGGCTCGAAATCATTAAAGCAGTTATATTTTTTATTTCTTCACGTAGCTCAGGTCCTTTTTTTCTAAATCAGTAGCTCACGTCTTTCATCCCAGTTTTAGCACCAAAAGTGTCTCCAGATTTGTTGAGGAAGTGTTTTTGCTTAGTGGCTCGAGTTAGTATCCTAAGTTTTGTTGGTTATCTATGAATTCTCGTTTCTAAGGTTTGTGCTAGACGGTTCGAGGAACAAGACTGTCTTTTTCCTCACTCGTTCAGTGTTTCAGACAACTATACATTACTTGTGGAGAGAACGCAATCGTAGGCGACATGGAGAACATAGTACTCCTTCAGCTCAACTTCAAATGGCCATTTAATGAAACCCTTGGTGTTTCTGATTCCTTTTTGTTCGGATCTGAGGGTGATTTGGTTTGTATTTCATGATGGAATCAATGGATCGAGTCGATTCCTTGATAGAACAGAAGGATGGACGATGGATTGTGAAGGAAAGGTAGCGATGGGGTGATTCTTCAGTGAGATATCGATGAAGAGATCAACCACCTGTTCGTTGAGCCTATGATCGAGCAGGTCACCGCTCAGACGTGATCACTAGGTAAGATGCAGAGGATTTGACTCCTAAGCAATCGATGTTCAGAGGCTGAACAAAGGATTCACAAGTTTTAGAGAGATTTTGATAAAAAGAGTGAATGATTGAACAAAGAACATTACAAGAGTTTATGTAGAAGACAGAACACGTCTAAGACTTATTGGAAACAGAAACAAAGACTTAGACTTGTAGTTTTCGAAAAGAAAAGGGATAAAAACTAGGTAAGACCAAAGACTGAATGGTTGAATAGCTTGACTCGGTTTTGGTCTTGTTCTTCAATCGAATGTGGGCCTGATGTGGTGTAAGCCAATCCAACAATGGCTTTCTCCATTCTTCTGGTTTTAAAACGAGTGATAGGCCCTTTAGAAAGATCAAATGGGTCTTGGGCTTGGGCTGAGAAAAGAGTTCCTGATCCATCAAGGTTTTGGGTCGAAATTGCATCTCCTTGGGCTGAAAAAGATGCATCAGCTCCTTTAGTAATTTTGGGCCGATTTCTATCAGTTCCAGATAGGTCCTTCTCGCCTGGAGTGTTCAGCTCATCCTATTCCCCTTCAGTGTCACTCAGCTGGTTTAGCTCATTCTGCTCCAAGGCAGCTGCTGTTTCAAGCTCGTTTACATCATCCCCTTCTCCTTTGAAAGGATTTGTCCTCAAATCTGGATCATCTGCACAATAAGGAATCAAGTCAGCAACATTGAAGGTTGAAGTCACTGTGTACGTACCTTGGAGATCAATCTTGTAAGCATTGTTATTGATGCATTCAAGCACACAGAAAGGTCCATCTGCTCTTGACATGAGTTTGGATTTTCTTTCAGCAGGAAACCTTTCTTTCCTCAAGTGAACCCACACCAAATCTCCACGCTCCAGTACAAATTCACGCCTACCCTTGTTAGCATACTTCTCATATTCCTTGGTCCTTTCCTCAATGTTTTTCTTCACATGTTCATGCAAAGACACAACATACTTGGCCTTGGGTAAGCCATCAAGGTTAGCTTGCTCAATGAGAGGTAATGGCAACAAGTTCAGAGGTGTTAAAGGATTGAATCCATACACAATCTGGAAAAGAGAGAACTTAGTAGCACTATGAACAGAATGGTTGTATGCAAACTCAACATGTGGTAAACAATCTTCCCAAGACTTAAGGTTCTTTTTAACAACAGTTCGCAAGAGAGTAGACAAAGTCATGTTAACTACTTCAGTCTGTCCATCAGTTTGTGGATGGCAAGTAGTAGAGAACATGAGTTTAGTTCCTATTTTAGACCACAATGTTTTCCAGAAATGACTTAGGAACTTAGAATCCCTATCAGAGACAATGGTTCTAGGCATTCCATGCAACACACCACTTCTTTAAAGAACAAGTCAGCAACAATCACAGCATTATCAGTTTGATGGCCAGGTATGAAATGAGCCGTTTTTGAGAATCTATCTACCACAAAAAAGATTGAATCACGTCCTTTCCTAGTCCTAGGCAAACAAAGCACAAAGTCCATGTATATGTCCACCCAAGGCGCATTAAGAACAGGAAGAGGAGTATACAAACCTTGTGGGCGAGCCTTGGCTTTGGCTTGGATGCAAACAACACATCTTTTGACTAAGGCAAAGGAGCATTAGTCAACTTGATGCAAACCTTCTGGTTTTATTTCCCTGATTGATCTTGAGGGTGATTTGAATGGTCACTTCTGGTGGTTACTAACACACGCAGGTTGCTTTTGATGGATTAGACTCGAACTGATGGTGGATGAAATGAATGAATGGTTCTTCAGAACTGATCTATGGACTGACCAGAACTTGTGTAGAAGTGTCAATAGATCGTGCAGTTCACCCACACAAACAATGATCTAAAGACAAGTAAGCCTTGCAGAGAATCAACTCCTAGGCATACAATGTTCAGAAGCTGAACAAGGGATTCACAATTTGTAAGAAAGTTTTTAACAAAAAGGTGAATGATCTTATTCAAGTCGTGCAGCATCTTTATATAGTCTTACAAGAATGTAGAAAGCTAGAAATGATGTAGAAAACTAGGAACTTAGAAAACAGAAATGAAGACTAAGACTTTTTGACCACTTTTAAGTGTGTTGTTGAATGGCTCTTGGATGGTCACGACCAATACTTCTTGCTGACTCTTTTCTGATATTTCTGGATGAGAATGGGTCAGAAAACATCTGAATAAAGGCCTGGTCGAATTTGGTAAGAAACAAACCCATAATGAACTTGTTATGATAATCTCTATGGGCGGCAACCTTCTTCTTGGGCCACTTGATCCAAAACAGATTAAGATGGGTTCTTGGACTTGAATTTCGTGGATGGTCCATCAGAAAGAGATAATGGATCCTTAACTTTGGTTTTGAACTCCTTTTGGGCTGAGAGAAACAAATCTTACCCATCTTCTTCTTTGGGTCAAAAATCATTTGTCCAGCTTTAGTGTCACTCCCATTCAGCTCAGCTCGTCCTAGTGTAGTGTCACTCACATTCAGCTCAGCTCGACCTAGTGTAGTGTCAATCAGCTGGTTCAGCTCGTCCTGCTCCAAGTTCAGCTCACTCAGCTCAATCAGCTCCTGGTTAGTGTCACTTAGCTCATCCAGCTCCAAGTGAGTGTCACTTAGCTCATCCAGCTCCAAGTTAGTGTCACTTAGCTGGTTCAGCTCATCTTCAGTCTTCTTAGCTGGTTTCAGCTCAACCACACTCACTTCAGCTGGTTTCAGCTCAGCCACACTCTGTTTCAGCTTGTCCTCACTCTCATTAGTTGGTTTTAGCTTAGTTTGCTCGCCATTAGTCCATCCTGGTTTGTCCTTTGTTGGAGAATCAGTTGGCTCAGCCATGGCTACATCATCTCCTCCTCCTTTGAAAAGATTTGTCCTCAAATCTGTATCTCCTACATCAAAAGGAAACAAATTAGACTCAAGACAAAGGTTCAAGCAAAGAAACATGTAAGCAACAGCAAAGAAAAGTTTTAGAAAGAAACTTCCTTGGAGTGTTGAAGCTGTTTTTCTCAAGTACTTCCATCTCCAAATCTCTGGCTGATAAGCAAGGTATCTGCCCTTGTTCCTCGCACTTGTTTGAAATTTATCCTGATGATCCTGGACACTCAGAACACAACCTAGATATCCAGAATTATATGTGCAAGACATGTTCTTGTTTAGATCAAAAATCAAACATTTCTTCTTTATATCATGTAGCACTTGCCTCAAACATTCAATATGCTTATCAAAGAAGGTATTGTAAACCAGAATAGTATCAAGATACGAAATAGCATAGTTCTTAAAGAAAAACTTCAGTACATACACTAGCTTCTCTGTTTTAGAACAAAAAAGATCAAACTCAAACTGAGAATCACTTATCACATGTTTCAAAGGTTTAGCAGATTTGTCAAAGAATGTGTTATACACCAGTATATCATCAAGGATCATAACAACACCATTCTCAAAGAGTGATCTCAAAACAAGCCAAGGTGTATAAGTTTCAGGACATACACGAGGAGGTTTCAAAACAGAATCAAATACAAACTCGTTTTCAGCTCTAAACGATTTTAGTTCCTGCAATTTCCTAACCATAGATTCGTCCAAGGAATAAGTGGACGCAAACATATCACCAGTGTCTAGTTTATGCTTAGAACAACTCAAAACAAAGCTATTTTCCTTGAAGACAAACGAATCAAAGGATTTCCTAGAACAGAAAACAGGCTGTTGCATAATAAGTTCTAATGCCTTTCCAGGATGATCATAGCTTTGTTTATGTTCCATACACTTCTCAAAATTCAAAACAAGACCAGGATTGAAGTTATGGTCACAGTGAAAACGTTTTTGATCAGAGAATCTATCTGGTTCAAGTTCCTTAAAAGAATAAATCATGTTATCAAAAACAGAGTTTGAAACACAAAATTCTTTCACTTTGTCAAGACCAAAACTTTTCTCATCATCAGAACTATTCATAACAAACAGGTCAGGAACAGAATTAATCATAACAAGCTCCTTACAGTGCTCTTGAGACTCCACAGAGAATGGCTTATCTTCAGCTTCTGCTTCAGTGTTGTTTGGCTGCTCCAACACTTCTTCTGATGGTGAACTCTTTTGTTCTTCTCCTGCTGAGTTTTCTTCTAAGACCTGAGACTCTGAGAAAATGCTACTCGGTTGTACCGGTTCAAAACAAGTTAGTTCATCACAGATTTTATTGACAACACGTTCAGATTGAAGAGAGACAAGTGAAAAATCATGTTCTGTCTCAGATTCTTGTAATACCTTAGCTGACCCTGTTTTCAGCTCTTTGATAGATGATTCTTTCTTAGAACACAATAGCTTACTGGCTCTGGAGAGAGGACGTGGGTCTGGCCTTTTTTGCTTATGTGTCTGAGACTTCCTTGGGTGATCATGATCATAGCAAGGTGATATGGTCTCTTCTTTGGCCTGTCTTTTTCTGCTGTAGTTACCAGAAACAAAGTGTTTCTTCATGAAATGTTTCAGATCAAACCAGGATCCAACTTGGGTTTCTCATGTTCTTCTTCTGATTGTAACAAGCTAATCCCACCATTGAATAGCATCACCACATAACTTTGATGTAGCCAATCCAACCTCTTGCTTTCTGAGTAGTTTTGGCCATCAAATACAAGTTCCATTTTCTGTTCCCACTCCAAGTACCCATCATGGTCGTTTTTGCCACAAAAAGATGGTATTCTGCTCCTCCTTTTATCCTTAGCATCTTTCTGAACCTGAAAATCAGTACCGAAAACATTATCAGTAGCAAAGGAAGCTTTTTTAAATTCAAATTTCTTATCCATTTCTTTCATCATTGTAGCCATCATGGCCATCTGGATCTTATCAAACCTATAGGTTTGTGTCTCCTTTCTTTTACTGACATCTCAAGCCATGGTTTCCTGTTACAACTCAACAAGAAAAGTTAGTACACAAATAGATAGCCAAAGCCTCTCTTCTCTCAAATGTTTATCTCTGATTTTTCTGTAAGTTTTGTCTGTGAATCCAGTAGCTCAGCAACAAACAAAGACAAGCCTGTATAGAATCAATTCCCCACCCCAAAGAGAAGAAAAAGATAGATAGATTGCAAGATTTTTTGTTGCAAGGAGCTTTACCACCAGAGACTGGATTTCTCTTCAGTCTGGCTGGATTTCTCTTCAGCCTCTTGTTACTTTTCTTGTTTCTTTTTTTTTTCTTTTTTTTTATAAACTGGTTGGCCTCCTTGCAGAACAACAGATAGATAGAGAAGAAAACAGAAATTCGACAGAGAAAATTGAAGATGAACAGACAAGAAAACAGGTTCCCAAAAGAGAAAGAGATTTTAAATTCAAACCACAGATCAGTAGCCCTCAATCTGCTCTGATACCACTTGATGCAAACCTTCTGGTTTTATTTCCCTGATTGATCTTGAGGGTGATTTGAATGGTCACTTCTGGTGGTTACTAACACACGCAGGTTGCTTTTGATGGATTAGACTCGAACTGATGGTGGATGGAATGAATGAATGGTTCTTCAGAACTGATCTATGGACTGACCAGAACCTGTGTAGAAGTGTCAGTAGATCGTGCAGTTCACCCACACAAACAATGATCTAAAGACAAGTAAGCCTTGCAGAGAATCAACTCCTAGGCATACAATGTTCAGAAGCTGAACAAGGGATTCACAATTTGTAAGAAAGTTTTTAACAAAAAGGTAAATGATCTTATTCAAGTCGTGCAGCATCTTTATATAGTCTTACAAGAATGTAGAAAGCTAGAAATGATGTAGAAAACTAGGAACTTAGAAAACAGAAATGAAGACTAAGACTTTTTGACCACTTTTAAGTGTGTTGTTGAATGTCTCTTGGATGGTCACGACCAATACTTCTTGCTGGCTCTTTTCTGATATTTCTGGATGAGAATGGGTCAGAAAACATCTGAATAAAGGCCTGGTCGAATTTGGTAAGAAACAAACCCATAATGAACTTGTTATGATAATCTCTATGGGCGGCAACCTTCTTCTTGGGCCACTTGATCCAAAACAGATTAAGATGGGTTCTTGGACTTGAATTTCGTGGATGGTCCATCAGAAAGAGATAATGGATCCTTAACTTTGGTTTTGAACTCCTTTTGGGCTGAGAGAAACAAATCTTACCCATCTTCTTCTTTGGGTCAAAAATCATTTGTCCAGCTTTAGTGTCACTCCCATTCAGCTCAGCTCGTCCTAGTGTAGTGTCACTCACATTCAGCTCAGCTCGACCTAGTGTAGTGTCAATCAGCTGGTTCAGCTCGTCCTGCTCCAAGTTCAGCTCACTCAACTCAATCAGCTCCTGGTTAGTGTCACTTAGCTCATCCAGCTCCAAGTGAGTGTCACTTAGCTCATCCAGCTCCAAGTTAGTGTCATTTAGCTGGTTCAGCTCATCTTCAGTCTTCTTAGCTGGTTTCAGCTCAACCACACTCACTTCAGCTGGTTTCAGCTCAGCCACACTCTGTTTCAGCTCGTCCTCACTCTCATTAGTTGGTTTTAGCTTAGTTTGCTCGCCATTAGTCCATCCTAGTTTGTCCTTTGTTGGAGAATCAGTTGGATGCAAACAACACATCTTTTGCAAATCTTCTCTACTTCTTTCTTCATACTCGTCCAGTAGAAGTGTTCTTTCAGGATGCTGTAAGTCTTTGCAATCACAAAGTACCCCATAAGCCCTCTTCCATGGGCTTCTCTGACATACCTTTCTCTCAAAGAGCAGTTAGGAAGACATAGACGGTTTTTAAAGAATAGAAACCCATCAGAGTGATAGTAATCTCCACTAGTATGCTTCTCAGAATCTTTGTATATATCTCTAAAATCAGGATCATTAGCATAATATGACTTACTCTGCTCAAATCCTAACAGCTTAGTCTCCATAGATGAAAACAGAGAGTACCTCCTAGACAAAGCATCAGCAACAATGTTCTCTTTACCTTGCTTGTAGTGAATCACATAAGGAAAGGTTTTGAGAAACTATACCCATCTGGCGTGTCTCTTATTGAGTTTGTGCTGGCCTTTCAACTGCTTTAGTGATTCATGTTTAGTATGGATCACAAACTCCTTTGGCCAGAGGTAGTGTTACCATGTTTCTAAGGCCCTGATCAATGCTTAGAGTTCTTTGTCATAGGTAGGATAATTTAACATTGCCCCTCCTAGCTTCTCACTGAAATAGGCAATTGGTTTCTTCTCTTGCATCAAGACTGCTCCAATACCTACACCAGAGGCATCACACTCAATTTCAAAGGTTATAGAAAAATCAGGAAGTATCAGCAAAGGAGCATTAGTCAACTTCCCTTTCAAGGTTTGGAAGGCTTCTTCTTGTTATTTCCCCACTGAAACCCCACATTCTTCTTGATTACTTCCGTGAGAGGAGCTGCTATTGTGTTGAAGTCTCTTACAAATCGCCTGTAGAAACCAGTTAAGCCATTGAAGCTTCTTACTTCACTTACACTTGTTGGACTCGGCCATTCTCGGATTGCCTTCACCTTCTCCTCATCTACTTTGATTCCCTGAGCTGTGACAAGAAATCCTAGAAACACAAGGTGATCTGCTCCAAAGGTACATTTCGTTAAATTTGCAAACAATGATTCTTTCCTAAGGACTTCAAGGACAGATTTCAAGTGATGCACATGTTCATTCAAGATCTTGCTATAGATCAGAATATCATCAAAATACACTACCACAAAATGTCCTAAAAAAACTCTCAAAACATGGTTCATCAATCTCATAAAAGTACTAGGTACGTTGGTTAAGCCAAATGGCATCACAAGCCACTCATACAAACCATGTTTTGTTTTAAAATCAGTTTTCCACTCATCTCCTTCTTTCATTATAATCTGATGATATCCACTTTTCAAATCAACTTTTGAGAACACACAAGAGCCATGTAGCTCGTCAACATATCATCAAGTCTAGGGATAGGATGTCTGTACTTTACAATGATATTGTTGATGGCTCTGCAATCTACACACATGCGCCAACTTCCATCCTTTTTAGGCACCAAGAGTACTGGTACATCACATGGACTCATGCTTTCTCTGATGTGTCCTTTCCGCATCAGCTCATCAACTTGTCTTTGGAGTTCTTTGGTTCCATCTGGATTGGTTCTGTAGGCTGGTCGGTTTGAAAGAGAGGCGCCTGGAACCAAGTCAATTTGGTGATCAATCCCACAAAAAGGTGGCAATCCTGCTGGAGCTTCATCTGGAAAGACATCACGGAATTTCTGCAAAATAAACTCAAGTTCACTCGGTAGCTGCGGTGCAAGGTCAGAAGAAACCATTAGTGCTCCCTTGAAGATAAACAATAGCATGGATTGGTCCAAGTGTACTGCTTTCCTTATATCACTAGATTTAGCAGTAAGGAGAATACCTTTTGTTTCTTGGTTAGTAGGTGCTTTGGACTTGTCTTTTGCTTCCTTTCTTCTGAGTTTGAGTTGAACTTGATCATGATGAACCTCCTGTGGTGACAAAGGAGCCAAGTCAATCTTCTTGTATCTGTGGTTGAAGGAGTGGCGATTTGTAAACCCATCATGGATGGCTTTCTTGTCATACTACCAAGGTCTCCCAAGAAGTATATGACTTGAGTCCATGGGAAGGACATCACAAACAATCTCATCTTGGTATCTCCCAATGGTTATAGGCACCATGACTTGTTCAGTCACCTTCAACTCGCCATCCTCATTAAGCCATTGAAGCAAGTAAGGTTTAGGGTGTTTTCCAGTCTTCAATCCCAGCTTTTCTACAAGAGTTTCACTAGCAACATTAGTGCAAATACCACCATCTATAATCAAGCTACAAACTTTATCATTAATAGTGCAACGAGTGTGAAAAAGATTCTCCCTTTTGTCATGTTCTTCTGGTTTGGATTAAATTTTCAAGGACCTTCTTGTAACCAGTAGCTCTCCATGGACCGGGTAGTCTATTCCTTCATATTCGGTTGCATCAGCTTTCTCTTCTTCTGGTACCAACTCGCCACTTTCCAAATGGATCATCACCTTTTTGTTGGTACACTCATTGGCATTATGCCCAAAGCTATGGCACTTAAAACACTTGACATCCCTGGATCTTGTAGCTGGTGTCTTACCCTTGTCATCACGCTGATAGGCTTTTGTTTCGTCCTTTGGTTTGACAAAAACCTTGTCTTCCTTGGCATTAGACGATCTGAAGTTATTGCCATAAGACCCTTTTGGTGTAGTCTTTCTTTTCAGCTGTTGCTCAATGAGAATTGCCTTGTAGAGAAGTTCATAGATATCCTCATACTCCTGTAACTCCAGTCTGTCTTGAATGTCACGATTGAGACCAGCCTGGAATCGTGCCATATTTGCTTCAGGACCTTCCTCTACAGCAGCTTTAATCATTAGGATTTCCATCTCTTGGTAGTAATCATCTACACTCCTAGTTCCTTGGGTAAGTCTCCTAAGTTTTTGATGGACCTCCCTGCTGTAATGACCAGGAACAAAAAGTTTCTTCATTATGGTTTTAAGCTCAAAACATGAGGACACTTGAGGCTCTCCTGTCTTTCTCGTGGTTGTAACAATCTGGTCCCACCAATGTAGAGCATAACCATTGAACTCAGTAGCGGCCAATCTCACCTTCTTAGGTTCTGAATAGTCCTGGCAATCAAACACAAGCTCCATCTTCTTTTCCCATTACAGGTAAGCATCAGGGTCATTGGTACCACTGAAAGTTGGTATCCTGAGCTTGAGGTTGCCTAAACTGTTATCAGGCCTGCTTCTGGATGCTCTGTTGGTCCAGGTCTGAGATGCTGCTCTCACTGATTTTACTTCATCAGAACTCCTTCCAGACGATGAGTAATTGTCTTCAGCTCCTCCTGTGGCCACTCTCTTGCCTCTCCTTTTTTCTCTAGCTGCTTTCCTAGCCTGTGAAGACATACCCAAAATATCATTAGTTGGAGTTCTTGCAAACTCTAACCTTTTGTTAAACTCTTTCATCGTATGAGACATCATTGCTTCCATTTGAAATTGATCCAGCTTTACTGGTGGTGTTTCATCACGTTCAATTTCATCACCCATGTTCCTGTTGCAAACTTTAACAATGAGTGGTTAGTACAAATAAGTTTAGCCGAAGCCTCGCAAGTGTTTCTCTCTGATTTTGATAGTGTAGTTTCTCTGTGAATCCAAATAGCTCAGCAACAGAACAAATATCAAAAAAATTCAGAGCAAAACCCCCACCCCAAAGAGAAGAAAAGATAGGTAGATTGCAAGATTTTTGGTTGCAAGAGGTTTTACCACCAGAGACTGGATTTCTCTTCAGTCTAGCTGGATTTCTCTTCAGCCCTTGTCTGATACTTTGATCGATTCTTTTCCTTTTTTTTAAACTGGTTGGCCCTCTTGCAGAACAACAGATAGATAGAGAAGATGAAGAGATTCAACAGAATAGATGAACAAAATGAGGTTCCCAAAAGAGAGAAGAAGAAATCGAAAACAAACCCTAAATCAGAAGCCCCCAATCTGCTCTGATACCACTTAATGAAACCCTTGGTGTTTCTGATTCCTTTTTGTTTGGATCTGAGGGTGATTTGGTTTGTACTTCGTGATGGAATCAATGGATCGAGTCGATTCCTTGATAGAACAGAAGGATGGACGATGGATTTTGGAGGAAAGGTAGCGATGGGGTGATTTTTCAGTGAGAGATCGATGGAGAGATCAATCACCTGTTCGTTGAGCCTATGATCGAGAAGGTCACCGCTCAGACGTGATTACTAGGCAAGATGCAGAGGATTTGACTCCTAAGCAATCGATGTTCAGAGCCTGAACAAAGGATTCACAAGTTTTAGAGAGATTTTGATAAATAGAGTGAATGATTGAACAAAGAAAATTAAATGAGTTTATGTAGAAGACAGAACATGTCTAAGACTTATTGGAAACAGAACAAATACTTAGACTTGTAGTTTTCGAAAAGAAAAGGGATAAAAACTAGGTAAGACCAAAGACTGAATGGTTGAATAGCTTGACTCGGTTTTGGTCTTGTTCTTCAATCGAATGTGAGCATGATGTGGTGTAAACCAATCCAACAATGGCTTTCTCCATTCTTCTGGTTTTAGAACGAGTGATAGGCCCTTTAGAAAGAACAAATGCGTCTTGGGATTGGGCTGAGAAAAGATCCATCAAGGTTTTGGGTCGAAATTGCATCTCCTTGGGCTGAAAAAGATGCATCTGCTCCTTTAGTAATTTTGGGCCGATTTCTATCAGTTCCAGCTAGGTCATTCTCGCCATGTTTCCAAACAATTATTATTTAAACTGCTATCCATGTTTCCAAACAATCCCCAAATGTAATTCAATTTTAATAATATAAATTTTATTCACATAAAATTTGTCTTTTAATTATTTGTTTGGTTACGTAAATTTTTTATAGATTGGAACTACAATAAAAGAAAGTTTTAGTAAAACAGATTAAACCGAACTATTAACCATATGCCGGTTATTTTAAATTTTTGATTTTTATAATTTGCATAAAAATAATGTTGATTAACTAATAAATAAAGATCTACACTATTAATTTTATGATAATATAATTAATGATTTGATATTGTTAAGGTAAATATAATTAATGGTGTGATTTATTGTTAAGGTAATATAATTAATGAAATTACTAAAATACTTTTTTAATATTGCTATCTATGTTTTCAAACAATTCTTATTTAAATTGTTATCCATTTTCCAAACAACTATCATTTAAACTACTATCTATGTTTAGAAAAAAAAAAAAAAAAAAAACATAGATAGTAGTTTTTTTTTTTTTTGCTAACAAAAAAAAAAAAACTACTATCTATGTTTCCAAACAATCCCCAAATGTACTTCAGTTTTAATAATATACTAGATTTTGACTCGCGCTTTCAAAGCGCGGAATTATTTTTGACACAAACCAAATTATATGAAATAAATTTGCATTTTTTATTATGTATCTACATTTAAATGTTACAAATGAATCGTTATATCCAGTGTTTCGGGTCACGATCCGCGGTTAAACTGACTAACTGATGACTTTATATAGAGTTCGGTTTGTTTTTTCCTTTAAACTCGTTACTTAATTTTTTTATAAAATCTGCAAAATACGCTAAAATTTGGGACCCGACTACTATATCCACCTATAGGTAGCCACTATGTAATACATTTTGACTTAAATTTTCATATTTAAAGTATTCTAATTTATGAATGTTTGAATGTTGAATATATATTATGAATGTTATGCTCTTATTTTACAAAAGTTAGTCAAACTAATTTATCATTTCGTTGTAAGCGTAATGGATCAATATTCGAGAGGATACATACTAAATTAGAAATGGATACATGAATCTGAGATGGATTTTAACCCGCATTGTAAGCGTAATGGATCAATATTTGAGAGGATACATACTAAATTAGATATAGATACATGAATGTGATATGAATTTTGACCCGCACTTTAATGTTTCTTATTAGATTTTGATCAAATATTAATGTTTATTATTAGATTTTCACCCGTATTTTAATGTTTTTATTAGATTTTGATGAAGTATTAATGTTTATTTTTAGATTTTGACCCGTACTTTTTAAAGCGAGATGAATTTTTATTCAAATATTTATTTACTCAAAATTAGAAATCTTATACATGTGTATCTTTTTATTAAAACATTTGTTTTGAAGTATATATAATAAAAATAAAATTTACATTAATATAATTTTATGAAAATAAGATAAATAATTTATATAACCTGCTTCATATATTATAATACAAATTTTTAATTTTTAATATTCGTAAAATTTTATTTTATTATTATATTTTTTGTCAAAATTATTATACAAATTAACTGTTGTTATTATACTCGTCTCATACATGAGAAATATATTAATTATTTTTAATATTTTAATTTAAATATGTATATTAACTTATGAAATGATTTATTAGTTCATATATCGTATTTTAATATTGTTTATTAAGTTCAAGTATGTTTGATCCGCGCTTTCAAAGCGCGAGATTATTTTTGACACAAACCAAATTATATGAAATAAATTTGTATTTTTGATTATGTATCTACATTTAAATGTTACAAATGAAGCGTTATATCCAGTGTTTCGGGTCACGACCCGGATCCGCGGTTAAACTGACTAACTGATGACTTTATATGAAGTCCGGTTTGTTTTTTTCTTTAAACTCGTTATTTAAATTTTTTATAAGAACTGCAAAATACGCTAAAATTTGGGACCCGACTACTATATCCACCTATAGGTAGCCACTATGTAATACATTTTGACTTAAATTTTCATATTTAAAGTATTCTAATTTATGAATGTTTGAATGTTGAATATATATTATGAATGTTATGCTCTTATTTTACAAAAGTTAGTCAAACTAATTTATCATTTCGTTGTAAGCGTAATGGATCAATATTCGAGAGGATACATACTAAATTAGATATAGATACATGAATTTGAGATGAATTTTGACCCGCACTTTAATGTTTCTTATAAGATTTTGATCAAATATTAATGTTTATTATTAGATTTTGACCCGTATTTTAATGTTTTTATTAGATTTTGATGAAATATTAATGTTTATTTTTAGATTTTGACCCGTACTTTTTAAAGCGAGATGAATTTTTATTCAAATATTTATTTACTCAAAATTAGAAATCTTATACATGTGTATCTTTTTATTAAAACATTTGTTTTGAAGTATATATAATAAAAACAAATTTTACATTAATAAAATTTTATGAAAATAAGAATTAATTTATATAACCTGCTTCATATATTATAATACAAATTTTTAATTTTTAATATTCGTAAAATTTTATTTTATTATTATATTTTTTTATCAACGTTATTATACAAATTAACTATTGTTATTATACTCGTCTCATACATGAGAAATATATTAATTATTTTTAATATTTTAATTTAAATATGTATATTAACTTATGAAATGATTTATTAGTTCATATATCATATTTTAATATTGTTTAATAAGTTGAAGTATGTTGTAAAATTCATAAATATAATTTATTTTGCTATTTTATAACTTATTAAAAGTTAATTAATAAATTAAATTACTTTATATTTATTACTTGGTGTAGTAATTTAATTATAAATATAAATTATATATATAAAATATTATAGTTTTTTTTATTATATAAATGAATAATGAATAATTTTTTGTTTTTAAATATAGTTAATATTAATAATGGCTTTATTATTTAAAAACAAATCTATATTTATTTTAAATAAAAGATATTAAAAATATTATTAAAATCTAATCTTACGAAAATATAATTAAGAATATGTTTTTAAATATCTTATTTTGAAAGTATTAAGATAATTGGTTAGATATAATATATATTTAATAATAATTAAGTTAGTTGTAGGAGAATAAATAGAAAATTAAAAAAATGTAATGGTCCAACCTAGACTACTTATAAGTAGATAAAAAATAAGACTCTGTTTTAATATATTAGATATATAAATATATATGTGTGTGTGATGTAGATTTTTATTATGCATCTCAAATTAACCCTATCAGCTACTTTTACTCTCTTAAATAAGAGGTTTAGTTGTAGTACTTAGGGATCGAATTCACAGGGAGTGTGGACACACAATAGACTATAGATGTATAGATTAAGCAAGGTAAACAGTTTATTGAAGAAATAATAGTAGACAAGCAAACATGTGATTGGTTTGATAATAATAAGATGAAATAGCTAGGTATAGGGATTTATCAATCAATAGATTTAAAATACGAATCAAGAATGCTAAGGGTTTTAAAGATCAAATTCTAAAACTCAAATTCAATAAGCAAGTAATCCAGCTCTCGCATGCAATTACTGATCAGATGCTTAAGTTTGATGTTCTAGCTCTCGCATGCAAACAAGGATCGAACGTCGATCAATACCAATGCTTGGGTATCGATCCATGCTACATCAGACAAATATTAACACAAATATCGATATTGTTCAACTAAATCCTAGACCAACTCTTGTATACGCCTAGATGTCTAATCCACATAGGGCTTGGGTTCCGTTAATTAATTGTACTCTCGTGCCTCATAATTGTCATATGATTCTAGGTTCAAGTAATCAGTCACACTCTCGTGCTATTCCACTACTATAGACCCTAGTATTACAAGCGACCCTGGTGTATAGATCTATAGATATCCTAGCGATCATATGACTATCAATTTGACATTAAGAACATGAAATCCCTAAACCTAACAATATGATTACTCAAACATGAAAGCAATAACACAAATCATAGTCTGAATAAATACAAGATATCAATCAATACAAAATCAAAGGAGTTCCAATCAGTCTCTTGAAGGAAAATCGATCTTCTCTCCAAAACTTAAGACAATGAATAAAATAAAGTTTAGCCGTCAACAATGGCTTAGAAACTATATAAATTAGGTCTAAACTCGTCCACGGTATTATGGTATATTATGGTGGTTTCTGGGATTAAGTCGGCCATACAACAAGTCAGATATGTCTTCTGGGATCACCGTAGATCGACACCAAGTCTTGGTCGTCGATCGACACTCATTCAGCTTCTCGACATTTTCCTCTCGAGAGGCATACATACCACTCTTCAGTACATTGGACATACTTTAGATCTAACCGTCAGATGGACCTCTAACTGGTGGAATTGGAAAGATAACTCAAATATCAATCTTGTGTCCAAATATGAGTACCATAGCAACGTGGGAAGATCTTCATCCATAGATAAAGTTTTGACGCATCGGCGCAATTATGCATCTCAAACAGCCCCAAAATCACCAAAGTACTTCAGAACGTACCTAAACCTGAAAATACTTTAAAACATACTACAAATATATATAATAGACTCTAAAGGGCTTATATCATGGCAAAATAGTAGTAAATATCAGGGCCTATCACCCCCCCCCCTAAACTTAACATTTTGCTTGTCCTCAAGCAAACAAAGCTTGTGAAAGAGGTTTTGAAAAGCAGAGACTCACATAATCTCTAAGTATAACTATCACCCTACTTTGTTGCAACCACATCATGTCAAGTCAATCACATAGAAACCTTACATACCCTATCATAGTATAGCAACCAGATCCATTCTACCAACAACTTAGCAAATATTAGTCTGACTCACCCCTCTACTGATTTCATTTCTTTGCATAAAATAAAAATGCAGGCTTTACCTTGGGAGTATCGATCAAAGGACACATGGATTCTTCCCCTTTTTTTCTCTGAATATTTTTATATCTCACACTTAATGGACAAAGATGCTGAATATTTTGTCCTCTTTTTTTTTCTTTTCTTTTTTTTTATTTTTATTTTTGCCTTTTGGACAAAGTTGTAGACAAATAGTGGGGTCATCGGTAATGTACCTATCCCTCGCTTCCAAAAATGTGTGATCATTCCTCCGAATTAAAATAGTGGGGTCGTAGGTATTGTACCTACCCCTCTGCATCTTGGGAAGTCATCTCAATCTTTCAAGCTATTAGGTAAATGCTGAAGAGAAAGAGAGACGGGAACTAAAGATGGAATGATATGTACCTACAGACTTGCAGAAGGAATCTGATCCAGTGTATACCAAGCCCCAAAGCAAGCAAATAATGTGATGATTAGTGTTGGAAATAAGCTTCGGTTCTTTCAAACTTCTTAAGCAAGTGTGATATAGTGGCAAGATGATCCACTTTGGTATTTTTAGTAATCTCTGCAAACAACCTTCTAAAAATGGTGCTAAAGTGTGATTAGTCAATAATAAATCTTGATCATAGTGCCCTTCTTGACACAATAAAACTTTTTGAAAAACTTATATATATATGTAGTAAATAAAACTCAAAACAATCAAATAGTATTAGCAAACCTCCCCCCCCCCAAACTTAAATTACACTGTATCTAGTGTAATCTGTCCCGGATTGGTTAGGAAAATTAAATCACAAGTAAATAGTGTAAGTAGAAAACTCAAAACCAGACTCTGTAAAAGAGTATTGATCGATGGTAGGCGTGTGTGGTCGATTGATGGTCGCGATCTAATGTCGACTGATGGTGCCTCTATGGTGTCGATTGATGGTAGACTTAAACATTCTATAAAACAAAGTAAAACTCGAAATAAATAGTAGTATAAGTAAAAACGAAATAAAAACTTACTAAACAGTGGGTTGTCTCACACTCAGCGTCTGGTTATTGTCATTAACTTGACTTCTCGAGATCTGATTTAATCTAGATGAGAAGGAGAACTTGCTCCAGAACAGCTCTCAGTGTCCCTCTTCCTCATTTTGTTGATGATGTTGATAAAAGCTCTTGCAGAAGCTTCCCCTTTGTCTTTCAGCTCAGGATCACATAGCACCCGGACCTTGGTGTCAGGTTGTAGACTTCCTTTGCAGCACATCCTATGCTCAAGATTACCCTCATGACATCGCGAAGGAACCGGTGACAATAAATCTGCATCTACTTTGTTTTTCTTTTTCTTCTTCATGGTCCTTCCCCTAGATTTTGGCTTTTCAATCACATGTTGCTCTAAAATCTGGAGAGTGTCGATCGACGCTATTAGGCGAGTGTCAATCGATGCTGATGCTGGTGTTGTGGTTTTATGGTTTGAATAAGATGCAGATGCTAGATCTTCAGACGACTCTACCCATAAAATAAACCCCTCACTTCTGGTCTTTCCCACAAGATAGTAGAAGACATTTTCATCCACATTAGTAAGGCACATATTATTCTTCTTGAGATCACAAACTTCCCCCACTGTAGCCATTAGAGAAGATTCTCGACCTGATTTGATTCCCAAAACATGAAAGTCCACAGGGACAGTGCATTCACCTATCTCTACTATAACATTCTTGATCATGCATGCTGAGTTTACCTTGGAGTTATCCACAAAGACGAAACTATCTTGAGAAAGTTACACCTTTAATCCTAACAGTTCGGCAGTGTCTTTGGCCATGATGCTAACTGCAGATCCAGTATCACAGAGGGCATATGAGAAATTGGTGTCATGTATACAGCATGAAATCAAAAACTTCCCAGGATCTTGTTCCTTCTTCAGTGTCTTCTTGGATCTACGGCTGACCTTATTAAACAGAAGCTCAATGTCCTTATCTGTCTCCTTGCTCTCCCTGTAGAAATTACTAAGTTTGTACTGGTGATATGCATACTCGAAAGACATATCCTTAGGAACCTTCTTCACTCTATTTTGGAATCCATCAAGTTCAGCCTTGTTAGCTTCTCTCCTGAGATGTTTACGAACATAGGGTTCTCTAGATTTCACTCTCTTCTTTGGGCTTCTTTCTTTCGCTGCCTGCTTGTCCATGACGAATTCACGTTTGTCCTACTGGTGTCAATTGATATATGGTGTGAGCTATCGATTGTCACTGTCAATGAAAGAGGTTTCAGCTGGGATCAATTGCCCTTATTCTTGTGCATCTACATCCTGCTGATTGGTGTTCACTGTTGGCCTTTCTGATGAACGATGTGCATTAGTTCTTATCATGGGTGGTGTCGATCGATGCTCGACTGCTTTCGTTGATCGTTGGGCGCTCATTTATGTTGATCGATGCCGTTATGTTGGTGTCGATCGATGACGTTCGTTTTGACATAGTACGGGCTGGGAGGATGCAGGTGTTGTGTGGTGAAGTCTGAGTGGTTCTGAATTCTCACTGTTCCTACGTGTTCTTCAATGTGCCTCGATTGATGCACTACAAGAAAACTAAGAAGTTACTACGAAACATTACTAGGAAATATATTCCTCGTAAATTTACTACGAAATTACGTCAAAATTACTTGGAAAATACAGTTCCTCGTAAAGTCGTCGTAAAAATACGAGAAACGTATTTCCTCGTAATGCCGTAGTAGAGTTACGAGGAAATGACGTGGCAAGAGTACATTTCCTCGTAAGACCGTAGTAAAACTTGTTCCTCGCAGAAGCCTAGTAATGTTTTACTACGAAATTAAGAGGAAAATGTGTGTTTACTACGAAATTAGGAGGACCTGGATAGGAAATATGGAATTTAAATAAAAACGTGTTCATTTCATAGCAATTTCCTAGTAAATGCTCAGATTTGAAAATTTCTATAAATACCACAATTGTGATTCATTTGAAACACACAAAAAAATAATCAGCTATAAGCTTGATCAAACACAAAAAAAATGTCCGGCCCGGGAAATATTTTCGAGTTGCGGAAGTGGATGTATTCACACAGAGATAATAACGGGAGGGTGACGACAGAATATCTCGAAGGGTTGGAGACGTTTATGCATCAAGCAGATTCTACACCACTCACAGGAAAGTGGTAAGATGTTCTGTCCTTGTCGGAAATGCTGCAATACAAAATTAGGCCCTCATGAAAGTGTTTTGAAGCATTTAATAAATAGAGGGTTCATGCCTTATTATTATATTTGGTATCAACATGGAGAAGATGCTAGTTGTAGGAAGGATGAAGCTAGTAGTAGTAGCAATTTGCAAGTTGAACCGGTTGATCATTTGCGTAATGAAACTAGTTATCATCACCAGGAGGAACAAATGGTAGATTGTGATAGGGTTCATGATATGGTAGGTGATGCATTTGTAACTCATGATGATGATGAAGTTGAAGAACCTAACTAGATTCAAAAAAGTTTTATGAAATGTTAGAAGCTGCGAATGAGCCAATTTACAGTGGTTGTAAAGAAGGTATGTCTAAATTGTCGTTGGCTGCTAGAATGATGAGTATTAAAACCGATCACAATCTACCTGAAAAATGTATGGATGCATGGGCAGACTTGTTTAAAGAGTATTTGCCAGAAGAGAATGTGTCTGCTGAATCTTATTATGAGATTCATAAATTGGTATATAGTCTTGGGTTGCCCTCGGAGACGATAGACGTTTGCATCGACAACTGCATGATTTACTGGGGAGATGATGAGAAGTTAGAAGAATGTCGATTTTGTAAGAAACCACGATTCAAACCGCAAGGTCGAGGGCGTAATAGGGTGCCGTACCAAAGGATGTGGTACCTACCAATCACAGACAGATTGAAAAGATTGTACCAATCTGAGGAGACTGCTGGAGGGATGAGATGGCACGCCGAGCATACTCAGACGGATGGAGAGATGACTCATCCATCAGATGCAAGAGCTTGGAAACATTTTAACAATGTACATCCACATTTCGCTAGCAATAGCCGGAATGTTTATCTTGGATTATGCACTGATGGATTTAGTCCATTTGGAATGTCTGGGAGACAATATTCATTGTGGCCGGTCTTTCTTACACCGTATAACCTGCCACCGGAGATGTGCATGCGACGAGAGTTTCTATTCATGACCATATTAATACCTGGTCCAAAACATCCAAAAAGATCTCTCGATGTTTTTCTACAACCACTGATAAAAGAGTTGAAAGATTTGTGGTCAACAGGGGTGAGGACATATGATTGTTCAACGAAAACAAACTTTACGATGCGAGCGATGCTTTTGTGGACCATAAGTGACTTTCCTGCATATGGTATGTTGTCTGGGTGGACTACACATGGGAGATTAGCTTGTCCATATTGTAATGGAATGACAGATGTGTTTCAGTTGAAGCATGGTAAGAAGACTAGTTGGTTCGATTGTCACCGTCGATTTCTTCCCGTTTACCACCCATACCGAAGAAACAAGAAATTGTTCAGGCACAAAAAGGTTGTCAGAGACACTCCTCCTCCATAGTTAACTGGAGAACAAATCGAGGCGCAAATCGATCACTACGGTGCTCTAGAAACAGCTCCTCGTGGTGGGAATTCGCATGTTCCCAGTAATATGCCAGATTTTTATGGTGTTCAGCACAATTGGCACAAGAAGAGTATATTCTGGCAGTTGCCATATTGGAAAGATCTTCTTTTGCGCCACAACCTCGATGTGATGCATATAGAGAAGAACTTTTTTGAGAACATCATGAACACTATATTGAATGTCCCAGGGAAGACGAAAGACAACGTAAAATCAAGTTTGGACTTACCCGATATCTGCTCAAGGAGTGAGCTACATATAAAAAGCAATGGGCAAGTTCCAGTTCCAATATTCAGACTGTCATCAGAAAAAAAGTCTGTGTTGTTCAACTGGGTGGCTTCAGAAGTGAAGTTCCCTGATGGGTATGTTTCAAATCTCTCAAGATGTGTTGAGAAAGGGCAAAAGTTCTCCGGGATGAAGAGCCATGATTGTCATGTCTTTATGCAGCGACTACTTCCCTTTGCGTTTGCGGAGCTACTACCGGCAAAGGTACATGAAGCACTTTCAGGTAATTAATTACGATGACATGATTAATTTATTTCTATATATATATATATATATATATATATACTAATGTGGATAATTTTTGTTGTTGTATATATATAAGGAATTGGAGCATTTTTTAGGGATCTGAGCACCCGCACTCTTAAAGTGGAAGTTGTCCAACAACTTCATGAAAACATCCCTGTCTTAATCTGCAACTTGGAGTTTGGGGATTTATAAGTTAAAAGTTGTGGTTTGGGGTTTGCGGTTTCGAGTTTGGGGATTTATAAACCCTTTCCTCGTAAGGCCGTAGTAAGTTTACTAGGGTCTTACGAGGAAAAAAAACGCGGGCATAGCTATTTCCTCGTAAAGTGTTACTAGGGTCTTACGAGGAAAAAAACGCGGGCATAGCTATTTCCTCGTAAGAGCCTAGTAATTTTACTAGGGTTCTACGAGGAAACCAAATTCCTTATATAAACTCGAGCAGTCCGATTTCCCATTTTCTAGTAACTGCCTCTCAGAATCCTCTAAAGGTAGTAGTTAGGTTAGTGTTTAGTTTAGAGAATTTAGATTAGGTGGTTAGTTTAGGGAATTTAGATTAGGTTAATTTACTTTTTAACTGTTTTTTTAATGATACGGGAAATTAATGTTTTAATTTTTTTGATTTAGATGCCTAGAGCAGACAAGATTGCTAGGGCTGCTGGTAAGAGGACGTCGTCTCTTGATCAGTCTCTTGATCGGGGGATTCACTACGGAGATATATTTGGGCGTTGGGATACTCCGGGTTCATCTTCGTCAGCTCCCGGTCCATCTTCGATTCTGGATCCTGCTGTTCCCGAGTCTCAGGGAGCTCCTCCACCACCACCTCCTCCTCCTCCTCCACCGGTCGGGGTTCATCCCGATTTGCAGGTGCCGCCGAACGCACCCTTTGCGGTGTATACGGTGGAGGATATTTTGGCCCTTCCAGGCAGAGAAGGGCTGCTAGAGTTAGATCCTATCCGACGGGACGGGAAAAACGTATTATGGTATGTTTTAATTTTTAAAAAAAAATTTAAATTTATTTCTTAATTAACAAAATATTTATAAATTAATCTAATTAATGATTTATTTTGTGTCTTTCCAGGTTTAATGTTGACAATCGTGTTGGAACTAGCGTCACGGACTGTATGAAGGGATACTTTCCCGATGCAGCTCCAAACCGGAAGAAGACGGCGAGCCACACAAAAAAGACATGATTCAAAATGTTCGCTGTAAGTTTAATTAATGATCAACTTAATTTATTTTTTATTATTTAAAACTATTAATATTATTGAACTAATCCGTCTTTTTTTTCTTGTTAATTACAGCAAAGGTATCGTTGGTCTATTGGGATTCACCAGCTGGTGAAGACAGAGTTTGAGGCCAAGGCTACAAACACGATTGCTCGACACGGTCTACAACTGGAAGGGCAACTTTCAGGTATAGATTTATAAATTATAATATATATATATATAGTTTTAAAATTATTATTGACTTTAATTCTAATTAATTATTTTAAATTAGGTGGATGGTTACGAGGCCGGGAAACCCGATTGCCTCACAACCGAGGTGTGGGATGGCCTCATCGCCTATTGGGGGTTGCCGGACTCGATCAGAACCTCCAGCACAAACTCCGAGAACCGCATGACTAGAGACGAGTATGGCAACACGAAGATGCTGCACAGCACGGGTCGAAAACCTCACGCGGGAGTTCGTCTAGACATGGTAAGATGATTTTTAAGAACTAAATTCCAAATTTTTAATTTAATTTTTAAATTTTCTTTTAGGCTAAAGAGACTGGAGTTCTTCCATCTCTGAAAGACCTTTACGAGAGGACCCACCGGAACAAGGCTGGGCAGTTTGTAGATCCTGCTTCCGAGCGGATCTACAACGATTTTGTTGCCCGAATTGACGAACGCCAGACTCAGCTGACTCAGCAGACTGGGACTCCAGTCGTTTTATCCACTCTTGAAGTGGATAAGATTTACAAGGAGGTAAATAATTTGTTTTACTATTAATTTTTATTATTTATTTAAATTTTTTCTTAATGTTATTAATATTTTTATTTACAGGTCGCCCTTAGGAAAAGGGGTGTATCGTCGGGATTGGCTCGATTAACGATGTCTCTGCAGCGACATCGTCTTATGCTCAGGAGCAGCATGATGCCAATGCTCAGCTGCGCTCGGAGTTGCAGACGACGCAGTCTCATGTGGTTTCGCTCACCGAGCAGATGGCTTCTCTCACCGATGTCCTCGAATATATGGCGGGTGGAAACCCGCAATTGGAGGAGATGTTGCGTCAGAGACGGGAACGCGCGGGGATTCCAACCCAACATCATCCACCATCACAGTCACAGCCGTCAACCAACTTAGGAGAGGAGCAGCATTTAGCGAGCCAGGACGAGTTCGTTCGGCAATTTCACGAACAGAATCCGTATCTGTAGTTTTTTTTTAATTTAATTGTATATTATGAATTTTAAAACTTAATTGTATATTATTTAGCTATTTATAAAATATTTTGTTTTTTATTTATAATTTGATTTTTTTATAAAAAATAAATTATTTATATTTATAATTAATTTATTTTATTAGGGAAAAAATACGTCGAAGCAAAATCCTAGTAAAGTTTTCCAAGTAATATCCTCGTAAGATGTTCTAGTAAACTCCTCGTAAAGTTTACTACAAACTTACGAGGAAATGCTTACTACGGTGTTACTAGGAAAGGTTACGACGAGGTTACGAGGAAACTGTAACCACGCCTTTACGAGGAAAACTTTCCTCGTAAACTTTACGAGGACCTTACGAGGAAAATAGGCTTTACGACGAACGTGTTTCGACGAAACGCGTTTCCTCGTTATTTCCTAGTCACTGTCCCTTTACTAGGAAATAACGAGGAAAACCCGTCCTAGTAAAAGACGAGTTTTCTTGTAGTGATGCTCAGCTGATGGTGTCGATCGACACCAGTGCGAGCTGCCAAAGGAAATAGAGCGTTCGACTAGAAAAGCACTTTCTTCCAGCTTCTCATGCTCGATTACTTCCCCAAAGTTATTATCTAAGATGCCATCAACCTGATGCCTATTGCTCTCCTCAGCTTCCTCTTTAACAAGAGCTTCTTGCTTCTTCACAGCTTCTGCTGTCTGAAAAACCTGGGTGTATAGCATCATGACATGGGCGTCCAAGGCATGACATGGGCGTCCAAGGCTTCAATTTTTCCATTCAGCTCTTTGTGGATAAAATGCAACCTCAGATTTAAGTATGCACTTGTCTTCTGCTGAACTTCTATGACTTTTTCCATTGTAGATTCCATCCTCTTAATATGGCCCTGATAACTGATTTCATTTATATGATTCTCGTCCTCTTCTACAGCATGTTCCACCAACGAGACTTCATGTACATAATCAGTTTTGGCCACGACCTCAATGATCTTGTCATTTTTCACAGCACCTGATTGCATCCTTTGAGTATCCATATTCTTGATACTGTTGCTAGACACAAAGTTATGAATCAGCCTCTTAGCTTCCTTTAGAGACCTAGTCTTAAAGTTCTCTTCACTTGCTTGATCCAGAATCATATGATATTGCACATCAATACCTTTGCAGAAGAATCCCAGCAGTTAAACCCCCCTGACAGTCTTTTTGGTACCCCTTAAATCTGTCCCCAAGAGCTTCTAAACCCTTCAGTAGGTCCCTGAGAGAATGTCAAAATCTTATCCCTTTGCTCCTCGGTCTTTGCATCATCAAAAAAATCGTCAGAAACGCAGTCTTGACATCATCCCAGGTGGTGAGAGATCCTGGTGGTAGAAGTTTCAGCCAAACAACTGCATTCCCAGAGAGAGAATACTTAAATAACTTGTAGAGGAGATAGTCTATAGTTCCTTCATGCTCCGGGATGCTAAACACAAAATCCTCTAGTGTTTCAATGTGGTCCATGGGATCTTCATGGGGAAGGCCATGAAAGGGGTGCTCACTCACATGAGTAAAGTATGCAGGTCTTATCTGGCCGTCGATCCCCTGGATTTCTCGAGGTTGAATCGCAGACATGTTAACATAGACTTGAGTAGGCTTGATCAACTACGCTATTGATCGATGTTCAAGGATTACAGCCCCCTATTCATCTAATTTTTGACATGCTGCATTACACAAATGACCCTCAGGGTCATGCAGGTCTCCATTCCCATCCTTAGTCAGAATAAGTGCCGCATCCATCTCTACTCGGCGGTTACTGTCGATCGATGGTATAGTAGAAGTGTCGATCGATGTTCGTCCAAGAGTGGTGTCGATCGACGGAGAAGTGTTGTTTTCTATCAATGCTAGACATTTCTCTCTGCGAATGGTGCGTTCAATAGTTGATGGGTCTGAGAAAAGTAAGGTTTTTTCCTTGTTACTTCAGGTACTGCTTTGCATTCACCTGAAAGACAAGAAATTTTTTATGTAGGTAACTAAAACAGGAAATAAAACCCTAGACCAAACCTATTAGTCAAGTCTAATGGTGATCCTCGCTCCCCGGCAACATCGCCAAATTTGATGTAGCTTTTATTATGCACTCTCAAATTAATCCCATAAGCTATTTTTGCTCTCTCAAATAAGAGGTTCAAATGTAGTACTTAGGGATCGAATCCACAGGGAACGTGGACACACAATAGACTGTAGATATTTAGATTAAGCTAAGCAAACAGTTTATTGAAGAAGTAATAGTAGACAAGTAAGCAGGTGATTGGTTTGATAACAATAAGATGAAATAGTTAGGTATAGGGATTTATCAATCAATAGATTCAAAACACAAATCAAGGATGCTACGGGTTTTATAGATCAAATTCTAGAACTCGAATTCAATAAGCAACTAATCCAGCTCTCACATGCAATTACTAATCAGATGCCTAAGTAAACATAAGTTTAAATCTTACAAGTGGTATCAGAGCTCAAGGTTGTTAAGGTTACTTAGGATAGAGAGAGAGAGAGACAATATCAGATCCATACGCGATGTCTAACTCACGCATAGAAGTGATCGGTTCAACGGTACTGGGTATTATGTAAGGTGCGGATGCTTGCACACTTTGCTTGGTCTAAGGCTATTCTTAAAGGATGGCTCATACACAATGGACGAACCCGAGTCAGCAACAAAGGACACAAGAAAGGGATTAGCTGGAATTGTTGAGTCTACACCAGCTATAGATCCAATTAAGTTTGAGAAGTCAGAGAAAGCTAAGGATCTGATTGTGCTAAATGTTGGGAACAAGGTCTTTAGGAAAATCAAACATTGTTAGAATTCTGCTGCAATGTGGAGTACACTGGATAACTTGTACACTGAGACCTCGTTGCCCAATAGGATATATCTACAGCTCAGGTTCTACACTTTCAAGATGTCTGACTCTAAAACTAGTGATGAGAACGTGAATGATTTTCTAAAGCTAGTAGCAGATTTGAGCAATCTGCAAGTAGAAGTTTCAGAGGAAGTTCAAGCTATATTAGTTCTCAGTTCATTGCCTAATAAATAGGATCAACTCAAAGAGACTCTCAAGTATGGGAGAGACAATCTAAGCCTCAATGAGGTTAATGGTCTGCTAGGTCCAAGGAAAGGGAGCTGATCGAGAGTGGCAAATTTACAAGGTTTGGTGGAGAAGGTCTAATGGTCGAGAGGAAGATCAGATTGACGATCAGAGAAAGGTTGTGGAAAATCCTACAAAGGAAGTCAAAGAGTCGATATGTAAGATCTAAGTCACGCCCTAGGGAAAAACAACAACAAGGGATGTTTCATGGAAAAGAGGGATATTGGAAGCGTGAGTGTCCTGATAAGAGATCATTCAAACCGCAAAACTCAGCTTTTGTTGCAGCAAAATCAAAGAAATAATTAATTCTAACAGTCAGCACTCAGGACACTATGGAAAAATTGGTAATGGATTCAGTCTGCTCATTTCATATCACACCTGATAAAAGCTTCTTATTTGATTTGGAAGAATTCAAGGGAGGCAAAGTGTTAATGGCAAATAACACACACAAAAACATTTAAGAGATTGCGAAAAACAAAATTTTGAATCTCAATTGCTCAAGTGTGATCTTAACAGGCATCATATATATGCATGGAATGAGCAGGAATTTGATTTTCTATGGAATGTTGGTAACTTCAGATGTCGATATGAAGGAAAGGACCTTATGGTTAACTTCTACAAGGATGATAAAAGGTTAACTCAGGGAAGTATCATAAAGGATATTATATTATCTTCAGGGAACTATACTGAAAGGAGAAGCTAATCTAATCAGTAGCTGAAAGAATTATGACTAATATTTGGCATTCATGCCTTGGTCATATGAGTCTTAAGAATATGACTGAACTTGTCAATAACAGATATATCACTGACAAGGAGGTTACGGAATTTGGAATTTCTGTGAACATTGTATAATTGGGAAGTTACACATGCAAAGTTTCCCTAAAGCTAAGCATGTGACTATGTTCACTCAGATTTATGAGGTTCTCCTTCTACGCTAGACAACCTTGCTAGAAGCAAGTATTTTGTGACTTTTATTGATGATTTTTCGAAGAAAGTATGGATTTATTTCTTAAAGACTAAAGATGAGTTATTCTATAAGTTCAAAGAATGGAAGGCAAAAGTTGAAACTGATGTGACCTGGATCAGCCTCAACTTCAAGGATTTGAAGATCATGTGTGGAATACTTATGTCAGTGTTTGAAGTGTGGTTTCATGGGTTATTCATAGAGCTCAAAGGTTTTATCCATGAGGCACTGGACCGAGAGAAGAAAAATGCTCTTGGAACAGCCTTGGAACAACATGTTATTCGGAGATCGATGGAGCAGAGTATTACATGGACTAAGGAGGTTCTCCTCATGTGCTACCTGGACCAGAAAGAAAGCAAGGACGTGCTGAAGTTGGTTATGGATGAGCCCAAAGTTGTTATGGTCGAATATGGCCCCTATCGGCCTAAAAAGAAGAAAGATCGGCATGTTTGGTTCAAGATGAGCTTACTGATATATTTTTAATGTTTTATGGTTTTCTTTAGTGGTAGTCCATTAGGGATTGGTTTTATAAACCCATTAAGGGTTGTTTTTATATTTTCTTTTTAGGTTAGAATTAGTATTTATCTAGTTAGGGTTTTCTGGTTTTGTCTTTATTAGCCCAACACAATACCATATGTAATTACACCATTCTTTTTAATAAAACCAGAGTTTTTGGCTTACCTTGTCTCTTGGGGGACCTTCTACCTTGTCCAGTCACATGGTCAAGCTTGTTCATATTGTTTGAGCATCCATCCGTCACCAGGAAGAATACTCTTCTGTTTATGTGATTGTCCATCAAGCATCAACAAAGCGAGGTTGCCCTCGTAGATAGTTGTAGCAAAACAACATCTAAGTCTTCCGCAGCCTAGGTGTGAAGTTCATAACTTCCATCCTAAAGTCTCAAAGCTTTAGGATCGATTCCACCCTCCTTCAAGTGATTCATGGGAGAGACAGCCCATCCAAGGCCGTATCAAGTGGTATCATAGCCACTTGAAGGTTTAGGGTTTGATTACTTAACCTAGATCACATGTTCATAATATACCAAGCAATATTGTATGTATTCTTATAGAAAACATGAAGGGAATGCTAAACAACCATCAACAAGGGCGTTGTTGCAAATAAGAAGAAAAGAGATCCAGATTTCACTGTTCTATGGAGAATTTGATCCAGACACATATCTAGAATGGGAGAAGTATGTGTATTTCTTTTTTAAATACCACAACCACACTGAGGAGAAGAAATTACATCTAGAAACTACTGGCTTAAGTGGGTATGCACTTGACTAGTGGTATCAGATTGATAACAATAGGGAATGCTGTGGAGAGTTGCAGATTTTTTCTTGGTATGAGATGAAATATGTCATGAATCAAAGGTTTGTAGCTAAGAGTTATGGTCAAACTGACTTGGAACGGTTGCAAATCCAATCTAGATCAGCTAAAGAACGTGTTAGGAAATCCAGAGATGAGCCAAAGATCTACTATGGTCGTGAGGCACAAAAAAAGTCGCAGCTACTGCAAACACATCTTAGATATCATGACTATTTGCACATCACACATTTCAAAGAAAACCTCTGGAACATGATAGATCAATCACTCACTGCAGTGGTCCAAAATCAACCAAAGATCTCAGTCCCACGACCAACCTCAGGAGTTGATGAGCTAAGCTATTACCAGAAGGAACCAGCAGAGAAGAAAGCAGAAACTGCAACAAAACCGTCTGAGAAATAGCAAGATATTGAATCAAAACAAGAGGAGAGTCTACCAGCCATGTTTGGTCACATGCTTGACCTAATAAAGCTGGAGAAAGAGAGCTTGATGAGGCACTTGTAGTTCATAAGAGTCACTTGAGACTTTGATTGAACAAGGTGGATTCATTAGATCTTTTTCTTGTGATTTACTGATCCAACCTTTTGTATGTGTTCAGTTCAATCTTGTGGAGCATCTGAGGTTTGTCAAGGGGCTGAAACACCTTGTATTTGAACCAGGAGGAGATGCATGAGGCCTTACAAGCGTTGAAAACGTCCTGGTCCAGAAAGCAACTGCTACACACAATCTAATAATCCTTAAAGAACATGATTTGAGGTCAAATCCTTTTAAAGGGGGAAAGGGGATTTTAGTTCAACACAGCAGCCAAGGAAAGGGAAAGGAAAGCAAGGTGTGGCTATATGCTTTTGCCAAGGACTTGAAAATGCGGCCACATCATCCTAAGCCAAAACAATTTGCTAAGTTTGGACGGGATTACTCGAGATGGACCATGGAAAAGTTTGGAATGGTCAGAGAAAACCCACGCCTCAAAGAAGAGTATGGAAGCTTCTTTACACGTCCACCTGATCATAATGAACCATCTAGTCGAAAGATAAAGAGGTGGGAACATGGTAATGAGAGAGATGATCGAGATATGCTGATTCTCGGTCATAAGGGATTAGTTCGACCACCAGATGATCTAGGAAAGTTCTTGGACGTATTGAAACACACAAAAAGAGCACAGGAGCAGTAAAGACACACTGGTTAAATGCACAATAAATTTGGAGAAGCATAGGAACGGTTCTATCTTATTAGATGGACTGGATTTAAGCACGAATTCTTTTAAAAGAGGAGAGGATGATGCGACCTGGATCAGCCTCAACTTCAAGGATTTGAAGAACACGTGTGTAATACTTATGTCAGTGCTTTAAGTGTGGTTTCATGGGTTATTCATAGAGCTGAAAGGTTTGATCCATGAGGTACTGGACCGAGAGAAGAAGAATGCTCTTAGGAACGGCCTTGGAACAACATGTTATTTGAAGATCGATGGAGCAGAGTGTTACATGGACTAAGAAGGATCTCCTCACGTGCTACCTGGACCAGAAATCGAGAAAGGACGTGCTGAATTTGGTCATGGACGAGCCCAAGGTTGTTATGGTCGAATATGACCCATATCGGCCTAAAAAGAAGAAAGATTGGCCTGCTTGGTTCAAGATGAGCTTACTGATTTATTTTTAATGTTTTATGGTTTTCTATAGTGTTAGTCCATTAGTGGTTGGTTTTATAAGCCCATTAAGAGTTGGTTTTATTTTTCCTTTTTAAATTAGAATTTGTATTTTTCTAGTTATGGTTTTTTTATTTTGTCTTTATAATCCAAACACAAGAACATATGTAATTACACCATTATTTTAATAAAATCAGAGCTTTTGGCTTACCTTTGTCTCTTTGGGGACCTTGTACCTTGTCCATTCACTTGGTCAAGCTTGTTCATATTGTTTGAGCATCCATCCGTCACCAAAAAGAATACTTTTATGTTTATATGACTGTCCATCAAGCATCAACAAAGCGAGGTTGCCTTCGTATAAAATTGTAGCAAAACAACATCTAAGTTTCCGCATCCTAGGAGTGAAGTTCATCACGTCCATCCTAGAGTCTCAAAGCTTTAGGATCCATTCCACCCTCCTTCAAGTGATTTTTGGGAGAGACAGTCTATCCAAGGACGTATCAGAAACCAAAACAAAGAAGAATATCAAATGTTGAAGAACTGATAATGGGTTGGAGTTCTTTTTTAAACAATTTGAATTTATTGTAAACAATCTGGAATTAAAAGAAACAAAACATGCACCTACACCCCTCAACAAAATGGAGTTTCAAAAAGAACGAGCTGAACTATTATGGATAAGGTGAGGTGTATTTTAGCTGAATCTGGTCTAGATCAAAGTTTCATAGGCAAAGACAGCATCTACCGCAATCTAATTCTACTCTGAATTTCAAATTATCTGTAGAGGTTTGGTCAGGGACTAAACCAGAACTGGGACATCTTAGAATGTTTTTTTGTTCAGCGTTTTGTTTATGTGACAGAAGAAAAGATAGGATCTAGAGATCTTAAGGGAGTTTTTATGGGATATGTGACAGCATGCAGGTTAAGTTATAAAATTTAGCATGCAATCTACCAAATTAACCATATAAACTACTCTTTCCAAGAGATGTCAAATTGTAGTACTTAGGGATCAAATTCACACAGAGAGAGGACACACAATAGATTTTTGGGTCCGAAATGTTAAGCTATGTAAACTATAAATAGGGAGTTTTGTAGTGAGGTTTTATTTCAAAGAAAAAGAAATTTGATAAATAATTAAACTTATTCA
The DNA here is from genome assembly GCA_905132765.1 of Moricandia arvensis. NCBI lineage: Eukaryota > Viridiplantae > Streptophyta > Magnoliopsida > Brassicales > Brassicaceae > Moricandia > Moricandia arvensis. The sequence goes on from CAJHQP010000937.1 coordinate 82,106, forward strand.
AATAAGGAAATATAGATCTAGGGTTTCATGGTAAGTGATTTATAATGAATAAGATGCAAGGATTATGAAATATGCAAGGAACTTAATATCAATCCAACACCTTTTTATTCCAACTCTCGTATGCGAACCGAGGAGTGGACCGTCGATCGACGGCGAAGGCCTAGTGTCGATCGATGGTTATTGGACAGGAAGTGCGTCCGCTAGGTTAATTACACCAGCTCTCGCATGTATCTAACAAGCTAACTCAGTAGAATTAATGCAGGCAAAGAACATACTCTCGCAGTTTTCTATGTCCTAGGTTCAGGGTTCTAGTTAGCTACTTTAGAACACAACCATTAAACACAATTTTAAAGATGTATACCTTTTCATCCTAGCAATCCTATTTTGGGTTAATTCAACAAGACCATAATGAACCCTAAATCTAATAAGAGAATTACTCAAACATAATCATAGAAGACATAATAAATTGAATAATAGGATGCATAAAATAGATAACGGGTTCCTATAAAAATCTCTGAAGGAGTCAGACCTTCTCTCCAAAACTACTAAAAACTCTAAACAATACTAAGGTGGTGGTTGTAGGTGGTGTTGGTGGTCTCTTTTGCCTAAACAATGGCAATATCTTATAAACTTGGTCAAAACTAGGTCAAAACTCGTTAGGGGCATTCTTGTAAAATATCTTGACTTGGACTTGAAGTCGGTCAACTGCTCTGCGAGTAGACCGTCGATCGACACCGTAGATCGATGGTCAGGCTTTACTTCGACTCTGACTGAACAGCAACTGCATATCCTCTCTAAATGCTCTACCAAGCTCCATTATCTCCATAATGCTCCAAAACGTACTTTGACATGAAAAAACTCTACAACGCAGTATACACATACATAGGAGACCCCAAATAAGGTCCAAATGGTAGTCTTAAACTGGTAAATAACAAGGTATATCAACTCCCCTAGACTTAATCTTTTGCTTGTCCTCAAGGAAAACAAAGGTAGCCTTATGAAAGAGGTTTTAAAAACGGGGACTCACATAATACATAAGCATGACTTTTACCATACTATATTGCAACCACATCGAATATTGCTAATCAAAGAGAAAATTTATATGCCTTATCCAAGCATAACAACCAAATCCATTCTACCAGCAACTAAACAAATACTAATCTAACTCAACCCTCTACTGATTTCATTTCTTTACATAAAATAAAGTGCATGCTTTACCTTGGGAGTATTGATCAGAGGACACATGGATTCAACTCTTGCAAGCCTACATGTATAGGTGTGAACCCTTTCCTGATCCCTCTCTTTCCTCTTTTCTTTTTAGGATCTTTTAAATCTCAATTTCAATGGACAATGATGCTGCTACAGTCTATATTGCCATCTTATTTTCGATTTTTTTTAATACAGAGTTGTAGGCGAATAATGGAGTCATCGGTAGTTTACCTACCCCTCGATTTCAACAATGTGTGGTCATTCCTTTGAATTAGAATAGTTGGGTCATCGGTAATGTACCTACCCCTTGATTTCAACAATGTGTGATCATTCCTTTGAATTAGAATAGTGGGGTCATCGGTAATGTACCTACCCCTCTGCATTTCAGGAAATCATCTCAATTGTTTTTCTTTTTTTAGATCATGAAGACAAAGAAAAATGAAATCATAATTAATAGAGTAATACCTTACAGACTTGCAGAAGGAATCCGATCCAATGTATACCAAGCACCAAAGCAATCCAAGTAGTCAATATTAGGTTGGAGATCAGCTTTGGTTCCTTCAGACTTTCTTAGCAAGTGTGATCTAATGGCAGGATGATCCACTTTGGCATCTCGTGTACTCTTTGCATTCAACATGTCTAAGAATGGTGCTAAAGTATTGTTAGTCAATAACTAAGTTGTTGATCATAATCCCCTTTGAAAAATTTAAAAAAATAAAAGCTCAAAACAAATAAAAGCATCAGCGACCTCCCCCAGACTTGAATTACACTGTCCCCAATGATATCTCATAGGGTTTGGTGAATAAAACTAAAGCATAAGTAAAAGGTTGAGAAAAACTTGAGGTTACCAAACTCCGTAAGGAGCGTCGATCGATGGTAAACCATCCAAGCCGTCGACCAATGGTGATGTTGTGGCGTCGACCGATGGTGATTTCGCACTGCTCTACTATTCCTTTGAAAACGAAATATAAATAGATAACATCCATAATTAATAACTAGATAAGTAAAAACTATATCAAAACTTACTAAACAGTAGGTTGCCTCCCACTCAGCGCTTGGTTATAGTCTTGAGCTCAACGTTGTGACCTCTGGACTAGAAAGATGTTTCATAAAACCAATGTGGAAAGCAAGTGTCCACATATTTCTTGTGCGTCTCAAACCATGCACTGATAAAACTTCTTATTGCCGCATCCGCTCTGTATTGCTGATTTCCATCTTCTTCTGAATAAAAGACAGTTTGTGCAACCCTTCTTCAAGTTTTTAAATGTGTCCTTTCAGCATGTTGAATCTGGCATATGTGGGCTCTGAAATGTCCTCCAAACTCTGGTTGATACTTTCCCTCATTATGTCCTGGGAAAACAAGACTCCATTGAGCTTATCTTCCGGTAAGTCCTCTGTTACTAGTCTCTTACCAGATGTTGCATCATGTCCGTTGGTCGTTGCCCATCTATTTCCGTCGATCGATGCCAAGTTGACTGCCTCACCCGATGTCTTATTTCAGAAGGGATTCCTTTCTCAATTGGCCATAGCTAGTATGTCTGTGATATCATCCTTGGTAACATTTAGAATTGTTCCATCCATTGCCCGTGCATATCCATCTCGATCTCTCATGATTCTAAAATCATCTGATCTGAGGTATCCATAACCATCACCGTATCCTGTCGGGTCCTCGTTGATTGATGGTATAGTGTTATCGTCGATCGACTCTGCATTCCAACTTCCATAAGAGCCTCTAAAATTTCAAGATTCTTTGAGTACAAAGGCGTGGTGCGCGACTGCATCTTCTTCATAGTAGGACTCATCATACTCTTGATTTTCAGGTTCTAACACCCTCTCATGGTATTGTCGCCCGGTGTAGACTATCTCTTCATGATTGTCCTCGTCGTTCTGACATGGGGAAACACCGTCGATCGATGGGGTGTTATGATCGTTGATCGATGCTAGAGTGTGGGATCCGTGTTGTTTATGGTTGAAGGGACCGTTGATCAATGCCAAGGGTTGGGTGTCGATCATTATGTGTCCGCAGGCACATCTTCTTGATCATATTTGCAGAAGCATGTAGCAATCCGACCTAGACCATTACCCAATTCTATATGAGTAGCTTTGTTCTTGACTTTAATAGGTTCATAGAAAATGAATGGATTGATCAAGGATAGATACAACCTGTTTGTTTTCATGTCGCAGATAGCTCCGACTGTTGCCATGATAGCTCTTTCCAGAAGTAAGGAGGAGTTCCAGTCAATATTTGTGTCCATCACATGGAAGTCTACTGGAACTATGGCATTGTGAATCTGCACTGGAACATCTCTGGCCATCCCTCCTGAGTTCACCTTGGAGAAATCCACAAGGGTGAAAGAATCACTAGACGGCTCCACCTTCAGGTTTAGCTGCTCCACTATCACTCTAGGCATAATACTAACTTTTGAGCCAGTGTCGCAGAGGGCGTTAGGGTACTCGTGACCTTTGACATAGTATGAGATCACAAACTTTCCAGGGTCACTCTTCTTCTTGAGAGTAATCCACTTCTTTGGATTCTACCTAAGGTCATTGAACATGCACTCTATGCCGTTATTTGTTTCCCTGGATTCCCTGAAAAACATCCACCATCTGTGAGTATAATATGATTCATCAAATGGAGTATCCAAAGGTATTTTAAAAACTCTTTTGGCAAAGCCATCCATCTCTTTGTCAGTTGATTCTATGAAAAGATGTTTGGGAATCTTTTGCTTCCTTATGGAGTGCTTTTATGTCGTTATAGGATCATGTGTACTAGCATCATATTCCTGGTTCTCCATAGTTGAAGGTCTGATGAATTGGCTGGCACTTAGACTTGGTAGAGGACTCGGCTTTGTTGTTGGAGGCCGTCGATCGATGCTCATTTCACGACGACGATCGACGGTGGTGGATTCACACGAGGCGATTGATTCTATAGTTCCGTCGATCGACGGTCCGGCTCTGGCATCGATCGACACTAGTGAGAACTACCGAAAGACATGACACTTTTCACATAAAAATATCCTTCTTGCAGTTGTTCTCTGTTCACCTCTTGCATTCACTTATCAATGCATTGACGTGGTGCTTTTGACTAGCCTCTCCTTTTTCCTTAATCAAGGCCTCATGTCTCTGAATTGCCTCACTTATTTGGACCACTTGATTATCTAGCTTCTTGACATAGTGTTGAGGTTTTTGAACTTGGTGTTGAGGTTGGTGTACAGCAAGTCTATCTTCCCATTGAAGTTCACAGTCATCTTTTGCTGCTGCTCCATTATCCTATCAACCATGACTTCCAACTAGCTTTCTTGAGGCTTCTGCTGTTGTGAATTCTGCTGAGGATTCTGATTCATGTTTCCACCATAGGAGTTTATGTTGTATCCTGGATTTCCTGGTCGCTGATAATTGTTTCCACCAACAAAGTTCACATCCTCTTCCTCATCATTTTCTTCTAGGGCTTTCACTTCTTGCTTCTGAGAAATTTCTAAACATTGTCCAACTATGCCTTGACCTCATCTATTTGCTCCTTGCTTAGATATGGAGCTGATTTCTTCCTTTCGTAGTCAGTGTTCTTGGTGTTATTGTTGGATGCCAAGTTCTCAATCATCCTTGTTTCTTCCTCAGGACTTCTAGTGTTGAAGTTCCCTTCACTAGCAGTGTCTAGATCCATCTAGTATTGCAGATTAATACCTCTAAAAAAAGTTTTAAGGAGTTGCACTTCATTGAAGCCATGGTGCGGGCAGTCTCTCTGGTAGGACTTGAATCTGAACCAAGAGCTTCTGAAATACTCCCAAGGTTCCTGTGTGAATGTGGCAATCCTTCTTCTCAAGTCTTTTACTCGTGCATCATCAAAAAAGTTGTGCAAGAATGCATTCTTGATTTCTGTCCAGAATGTCAGAGATCCTGGGGGTAGTTGCTTAAGCCAATGCAAAGAATCTCCAGCGAGTGAGTACTTGAAGAGCTTGCAGAATAGATAGTACTCAGGGTCTCTATTGGCTTTATAGCAGAAACTAGATAATCAAATCGCTCCAGATAATCCATAGGGTGCTCATGTCGCATTTCGTGGTAGGGTGTTTGCATGACAAGTGCGAAGAAGGACTGTTTGATCTCAAATCATTCCTCTGGAAAGCTAGAGGAAGAATGGCGGATCTATTAGCGTAGAACTGGTCTGGACGATTGTAGTCCGCCAGTGTTCGTTGAGCAGCTTGTGTGGCAGCTTCAGATTGAGACGCTGCAGCGTCTGCTTCTGGTTTAGGGATCACAACTCCCTGCTCATCAATATTCTGACCTATTGCATTACGCAGATGACCTTCAAGGTCATACAGGTCCCCTCTCTTGTCCCGGACCACAACTAGTGTCACAACCATCTTTCCATGGTTACCGTCGATCGATGCCGAAGAGGTGATGTCGATCGATGTTGAAGCGTGAGTGTCGATCGCCGGTCGAGTGCTGTCATTGATCAATGCTAGTCGTGTTTGCTTGCGGTTTGAGTGTTCGATTGCAACTAGGTTTGAAAAGAGTAATTCCTTGTTCCTTTGGCTTCTAGTACTGCTAGGCATGCACCGAAAAGCAAGAAAAAAAAAGAAATTATCAGTAACTTGCATTAAAAAGGATAAACCTAGACTAAACCCTAGAAAATAAATTTAATGGCGATCATTGCTCCTCAACAACAACGCCAAATTTTACAGCGTACGGGTTAAGGTATAAAATTTAGAAGGCAATCTATCAAATTAACACAATAAATTACTCTTGCCAAGAGAGGTAAAATTTTATTACTTGAGGATCGAATCCACAAAGAGCGAGGGCACACAATAGATTTTTGGGTCCTAAAGGTTAAGCTACGTAAACTATAAATAGGGGGTTTTGTAGTGAGGTTTTATTCCAAAAAGAAAACTTGCTAAATAGTTAAACTAATTCAAATAAAGAAATATAGATCTAGGGTTTCTTGGTATGTGAATTGTAATGAATAAGATGCAAGGATTATGAAATATGCAAGGACCTTTATCACAATCCGACCCCCTCTCGTTCCAACCCTCGTATGCGAACAGAGGAGTTGACCGTCGATCGACGGCGAAGGCTTAGTGTCGATCGACGGTTATCAGACAGGAAGTATGTCCGCTAGGTTAATTACACTAGCTCTCGCATGTATCTAACAACCTAACTAAGTGGAATTAATTCAGGCAAGAACCTACTCTAGTATTTTTCTATGTCCTAGGTTCAGGGTTCTAGTTAACTACTCTAGAACACAAGAATTAAACACAATTCCAAAGATGGATATCTTTTCATCCTAGCAATCCTATTTTGGGTTAATTCAACAATATAATAATGAACCCTAAATATAATAAGAGAATTACTCAGACATAATCATAGACATCATAATAAATTGAATAATATAATGCATAAAATAGATAATGGGGTTCTAATACAAATCTCTGAAGGAGTCAGATCTTCTCCCCAAAACTACTAAAAACTCTAAACAATATTATGGTGGTGGTTGTTGGTTGTGTTGGTGGTCTCTTTTGCCTAAACAATGGCAAGACCTTATAAACTTGGTGAAAACTAGGTCACAACTCGTTAGGGGCATTCTTGTAAATTATCTTGACTTGGGATTGAAGTCGGTAAACTGCTCTACGAGTAAACCGTCGATCGACATGAAGTGTGCACCGTCGATCGATGGTCAGGCTTTACTTTGACTCTGACTAAACATCAACTGGATATCCTCTCTGAATGCTCTACCAAGCTCCATTATCTCCATAATGCTCCAAAACGTACTTGACTTAAAAAGACTTTAAAACACAGTCTAGACATACATAAAGACCCCAAATCAGATCCAAATGGTAGTCTTAAACTGGTAAATAACAAGGTATATCAATATCCTATGGGAACTAAAGGATATATAGTCTGGATACCTCAAGAAGGAAAGTGCAGGACGAGTAGGAATGTGGTTTTCAATAAGGAAGAACTGTACACTTATATTATTACTAAAGAAGTTGATAACACTAAGGTGACTACTGAGAAGGAAAGAAACCGAGAAAAGAGAGCCAAGAAGAAAGTATCATTCAGTTGTGAAATGATCAGGGGACCTTGTCCTTCTTTTGAATACGAAGATGCACCTGATCAAGGTGGAGAAGATTCATCATTGGACAACTCTAACAGCTCAGGTGACCAGGAACATGATCAAGAAATTGAGGATATTAAGAGTGGTGACACTGAAAACTACTCTTGATAACTACATTCTGGCACGAGATAGGGAAACGAGAATAAATGTGAGACCACCATCTCGATATGAAGATGGTAATTTTGTACCTTACGCACTCAATGTTATCAACGACATGGAGGTTGAGGAACCAAAGTTATAAGGGGAAGCTATGAAAAGCAGAGAAAGAAAGTTCTAGAGACATGCTGTTGAAGAAGAGATGGAATCTCACTGGAAAAAACAGAACATGGGATCTTATTGACAGACCTGCCAAGGCAAAGCTTGTTGGATGCATATGGTTGTTCAAGCTAAAGCTAGGAATTCCAGGTATTAAGAATAAAATATTCAAAGGTAGATTAGTTGCTAAAGAATATTCTTAGACAGAAGGGGTTGATTAAAACGAAATATTCTCACCAGTTGTGAAACATGTTTCCACTCAGACGTATGCTCAGTATTTTGGTGAACCTAGACTTCGAGCTGGAAAAATGGATGTAAAGATCACTTTCTTGCATGGAAGATTCGAATAGAGGATCCTAATGGCTCAACCCGAGGGTTTTATAAAGCCAGTAATAGAGAACAAAGTTTGCTTATTAAGAAAGTCTTTGTATGGTTTGAAGCAATCTTCGAGGAGATGGAACCAACGTTTTGACAGCTTTATGAAAGGATCGATTATTTGAGCGAAGTAAACACATGTGTGTCTACATGAGGGACATTCAAACTGAAAAGGCGATCTACCTACTTTTATATGTCGATGACATGTTGATTGCATCAGGAAACAAGAAGGTCATTAAAGACCTTAAGGGAAAGCTAAGTGGAGAATTCAAAATGAAAGATCTGGGAAAAGCTTCTTAAATATTGGGCATGGATATAATAAGAGACAGAGAGAAAGGGACATTGATTCTGTCTCAAGGAAAGTATATGGAAAAATGATGAGGACTTTCCTTATGCCAGAGTCATAGGAAATCTAATGTATGCAATGGTGGGTTCAAGACCCGACCTAGTATTTGTAGTAGGCTATGTCTGCCGCTTCATGAGTAAATCAAGAAGGGACCACTGGTCAACATTCAAGTGGGTCCTAAGGTACTTAAAGGGAGAAGTTGATTCAAACTTAACATTCAAGAAACACTCTACATTCAAACTAGAAGGTTTCTCAGACAAAGCTAATGCTACAAACATGCACAGAAAGCATTCAGTTACAGGCTACACATTTAAGATTGGAGGAAGTACAATTTCTTGAAAATCTTGTCTACAATCAGTTATGTCATTATCTACTACAGAAGCTGAATACATAGCACTGAATGAAGCAGCTAAAGAAGTAATGTGGCTAAAAGGTCTATGTTCAGAGTTAGGATTTAAGCAACACAACATCAAACTCAATTTCGATTCACAAAGTGTTATAGCTCTATCAAGGAATCAAGTTCATCATGAAAGAACAAAACACATAGACACCAAATTCAGTTTCATTCGAGACCTAGTGGAAGTTGGCGATATTATCCTAAGCAAAATCACACTACAGTAAACCCAACATACTTTCTAACAAAGACAATACCTGGTCAGAAGTTCCAGCTTTGCTATGAGCTTTTGAACGTCCACTGATTGGACAGAGGAAGCTCCAGGTGATTCATGCTGATAGACTCCATCCTCGCAAAGCAGAAAAAAAAACAATGAAACATGAGGCTAGTGTTTATGTAAGGAATTAAATGTCAACAGGGAATGTCTTGAAAGAAAGAATCACCTCGAGCATAATGAGGATTGAGTGTGTACTCGGTTCTGGTGGAGCAATTGGAACCACCTGACGTTCCTAGTATGAAGAACAAAGGAGACTCATAGGTTCTATGAGTGTTCAGGAACGAGTCTAAGGACCATATAAGCAAATACATCAGCAGCTATCTCTCGGTTACTAGTAAAGCCTACAGTAACAAACAAGAAATGTTTTATTAGTAACAAACTCGAGAACATTACAAAACAAGAGAAGATTGTTTTTGAACTTACCAGAAGGTTAAAGATGCATGAAGTCAGCTCGACAAGCTGAACCGGATACTAGATCAGATTGAAGGTTCGAGTCATGAATCAAGATAGAAATCTGAAAGACTAAGTCGACTTGTATAAGTCAGTAAAGCTCAGATCTGAGTAGATCGGAGACATGTAGTGAGGTTTTAAATAGAGTTCTTACATCAGGTTACCGAACAGGTGGGCGTGGCGATGGATTTTTTTCTAAGCTCCTCACATGTCGGAGGAGGTGAACGATCACCAGAGAACATGCAAACAAGGAAACAAGGGTTAGCTAAACACTCAAGCAAACCTCTTCGTATTATTGCAGATGATCCTTTTCACTTAAGTATTAGAGGGATAAGATGTACATGAGGATATAAAAGGAGGAGAAGCGACGCCGTCATAGTGGAGCTAACCTGATCTTTCTTGGCAAAGCACAGTGGAGCTTCAAGTACTCACAGCGATGAAGGTTCGAAAGGAAAAAACGAGAGAGAGAGAGAGAGAGAAGCTAGAGGGAAAGTAAAAAAGGTCAAGACTGATTTTTTTCATTCGGACAAAGAGACACGAGTAGGATTTGTCGGCTGAAGAGACATTGGGCTGGGATGCTGGTCTTCAGTCAAAACAGTGGAGATATGTGAAGTTTTGGGCATCAACTATTCCACGTGGGCCAGAAGATGCAGCAATATTCTCGGGCTATGTCGACATAGACCTACTCTAGCTCTTGTACCTCGTAACATACACATATATATATATATTGTTTTAATTAAATCAAGTTAAGCTTAAGGAAATACAAAAAGGTTACAGCAACAAGAATCAGACCATCATCAAGTCAATAAGCAAGAGAAAGGAGACTTCAACTAAGATAAATAGCTTAGACTTAAGTATATTTTATCTTAACAAGGTTGTTGTATTCTCTAACTATGAGTATTTGATTCTTCTGTAACCAAACTATCTAGCACACTACTTTGGTGTTTGCTAGTTTTTTTTATCTAGTGGAATTAGAGAGCAAGAGTTGTCCTATGAGGCGTACTGTTTAGTGGCCGAGAACTTATTAAAATTGACTGTGTCTTTACTTTCAAGCTTTAGTTATAGGTCAAAGATAACTTGAATCCTAAGTACACCTAAGTTTAAATCTTGACAGATTATTGTTATTAAGACTAGGAAAAGAACTCGCACTTATTCTGTAAAAGATATTTAACATTAAATATTATAATAAATGTATGTTAATTTATTTTGATATGTTCCTTTTCATTTATAATAATATTTTGAATTCTATAATTTTTTTATAAAACATCAATATTTATTATATGAATATAAAAATTAAATGAAATTAATTAAATTTATAAATTATGAATTTTACTTTTAAAATTATTAATGATTTTTATTGAATTTTTAAAATAATATATAAGATAAATTTTTATTAAGATAAACATATTCTAAAAATTTATCGTTTTTTAATTTAAAGTTCCAAACTTAGGCAAAGAACAAAACAACAAATAGAGATCTTCATGTTTAATCTCTTTATTTTCTATTCTATTCATGGTTTTGTGGTTTGTCAATGCTTACAATTTCTTATATAGATGACAAAAGATCGCAATGGTTGATAACCAAAGATTATAATGGTGAAACCAAACACTGCAAAGATTGATAACCATACATTGTGATGGTTAACTAAAGGTTGTAATGGTTAACACCAAAAGTTACAATGGGTTATAACCATATACTATAATCAACAACAATTGCAATGATTTATCATCAAATTGGTTCTTCACTAATAATTATATTCACTAACACAAAATTTATTTCATCTAAACGATGATGTCAGTATTTTTTATAGAAGAATAAAAATTAAATTTAACGGTGGAGTTTATGATTAATCTTTAATTTAATAGTTAAGATTTTATTTAGAATCTTGACTATAACATCATGGTTTCACTAAGTAAAAGATGTGTTCATTCTTTGACATTTATAGTTTTCACAAAACTTAACCATTAAAACTTTTCATAGTTTTTTCATAAGAGAAAGCTGTATATTTTTAGAAGTTTAACCACTAAAGTCTTTCATAATATAAACCGAAACTCATTCACAAAAAAATATGTTCATCTATTGAAGAGTTGTATCTTTTCAGAAAATTAATCACTAAATCATTTTATAATAAAAAGAATAATATATATTTTCATAAGATTAGTAATATTTTAAAAAATATATATATAGTTTGATCAAATTACTAATTTAGAATGTGTCTTTGTGAACCAACACTTCTCTAAATACACATTCTTTTGAAAGTTGAATCTTTTCACAGATGTATATATTGTTTGTCACTTCTGCATTTCTCTTTTAGGATCATTGTTTCACCAATTCCACAGTTTTACAGGAATGATATAATTTCCTAAGTGTCTAAAGTGTGACAATATGTTAAATAACATAATCGAACAAAATACCAACGATTTTCTAAGATCTTTTCTATAAATTTATATATTGTTTTAAAAATATTAATAACTTTATGGTACCTCGAAGTGGTGCGAACATGTTGTAACCAAATAGGTACGAACATGTCGTGACCAAAAAGGTGCTAATGTATAATCAATAAAGAGGTGCGAACATATCATGACAAGTTACGTGCAAACGGATCGTCACCAAATGGGTGAGAGCATGTCGTCGCCAAAAAGGTGTGAATATGTCTTCTCTAAAAAGGTGCGAACAAGTCATCACTGAAGTGGTGCGAACAAGTCATCATTGAAGTGGTGCAAACGAGTCATTACCCAAAGAGCTGCGAATGGATTGTCAGCCAAGGGGTGCGAACGTTTCATGACCAAAGAGGTGTGAACATTTCATGACCGAAGAAATACGAACATTTTTCGTGTCTGAAGTTGTGCAAAGATTTCGTATCCAAAGAGGTGCGAACATTTCGTGTCTGAAGAGATTTAAATGTGTTGTGTCTGAAAGGGCACGAACATATTTTTTAGTTATTAAACTGAAATTAGTTTATAAAAAATTCAATTTATTAAATATTATATGTATCTTTAATTTTGCGAGTTTTATTGTAAAGTCAAATGTTGTGTGTTTTCAATACTTTCATTCTTTAAAATGTATTATAATAAGAATTGTGTGTTTTCATTGCTAAAAAAAATTAATTTTTTAAAAATTTAAAATATCCAATAAGTGTCTTTTTAAAAATATATTTTTTAAGAGTTATATCTTTTCATTATGCAATAAGTTGTTTTTAGTAATCAATGTCTATTCAAAATAATTTGTAAAAGTATTATTAGAAAATAACTATTAGAAATTCGAAAAGTCATGACTATTCATATATATTATTATGACTTTTTTGGTGACGACACGTTTGCACCCTTCGAAAATGATATTTGCACCCCTTCTATAACGATACATTTGCACCCCTTTGGTGATATTACATTTGCACTTCTTCATTCACCACATATTCACACCTCATCGGACACGACACGTTCACACCCCTTCAGAAACGAGACGTTAGCACCTCTTCATACACGTCACACTTGCACCTCTTCGGAAACGGCACATTCGCACTCCTTCGGATACGTCACATACAAACCCCTTCGTACGTAAAGATTCGTACTCCTTTGGACATAAAATTTTGCACCTCTTCTGACAAGAAATGTTCGCACTCTTTCGGCCACGAAATATTCGCACCCCTTGGATATTAATCCATTCAAACCTCTTTGGTCTCAACATGTTAGAACATATGTGTCTTTTTGTTTTTACTTTGCTCATATCTATTAATTAACACTTCATATAAATATTTACGATTGTTTATTTAGTGTTAATATGAAAAGTTGCATCTCTTATATTATTCACATGAAAATTTACATTTATTAGTTTTTAGATAAAAACTTATGTCTTTTTATTTTTACATTGCTCATAACTATTTATTAATATTTCAAAGATATCTGCAACTGTTTATATTTTAAAATTAGTGTATTAGTATAAAATTTTGAATTTCTTAAGTTTTTTACATGAAAGTTGCAGCTTTTTAGTTTTTTGTTACATGAAACTTGCATTCGTAGTTTTTGAAATAAAAAATGTGTTTTTTCACTTTTACTTTGCTCATATCAATTTATAAATATATGTATATATATATATGTTACATAAATATTTATAATTGTTTTATATCTAAAATTAGTGTATTAAAATGAAAAATTGAATCTTCTAAGTTTTTACATGAAATTTGCATTTATTAGTTTTTAAGATGATAAGTTGCATCTGTTATTTATGAAAACACACAAATTTTAAAACTAATGTCTTTTAAAAAATTAAAAAGAGGAAAACATACAACTTTTGACATTATAATGATAAGACAAAATTTTAGATACACAAATTATTTCATAATTTGACAAATTTTTAAATTTAATATTCAGTTTTAAATGAAAATACACAACTGTTCAAACATTATACAATATATAAAACCATTATACACTATCATTAAACAACATATCCATTTTCATTTCATTTTTAATTTGTTTATATTCATTTATTAATACTTTATATAATTATTTATAATTTTTAATCAATGTTAATATGAAAAGTTGTATTTCTTATTTTATTTATATGAAAGGTTATATCTGTTAGTTTTTTAGGTGAAAAGATACAACTCTTCAACTAATACATTTCAGTTTTTTTTATGAAAAGACATAACTTTTAATAATGAAAAGATACAATTATTTTGTAAAAAGACACAATCTTTCAATATTAATTGGGATTGCTATTATTAATAGATATGATATATATATTATATATAGTATATAATATATATATAATATATATATTATATATATGGTTTGATGTGACCTTTTTATTTTTGAGCAACAACGTACCATTTTTTAAAGTCGAGTTTTAACTGATTACTAGCAAGTGAAGAACATATTTTTATTTTGCAGTTCATCCATTGTAGTGGGTTGGAACAACCAATTTTCTTAAAATACTTGTGAACACTAAACATTGCGCGAAACTCAAGTCCAACTCAAATAAAATTGAAATTGAGGCAATTGAGCTACCCACATCATGACTTACTACACACTTGCGGTCTTTTTATAACATAAAATTTTATAAGTTTCTAAACGTGGAGCCGAGTAACGTTCCGCTAGTCTTTTAAATTCTAAACTGTTGACGCTAATTTGTTTCAAAAGAGAAGCATATTCCAAATTTTCTTTTAGTTAAACCACGTAGTCATCGTTACAGATGCCAATTCTAATATATATAGATGATATTTAGACAGTTTATTGGAGACGTAGAGATAAAGCCAAAAATGGAGAGGGGAGAAAGAGCTATGCATGTAGTCATGTTTCCATGGCTTGCGATGGGTCATCTTCTTCCGTTTCTTCGCATGTCCAAGCTCCTTGCGCAAAAGGGTCATAAAGTATCCTTCATATCTACACCAAGAAACATCGAGAGACTTCCCAAATTACCATCAAGCCTATCCTCCTCCATCACCTTCATCTCTTTTCCTCTCCTTCCCTTCCCTGGCTCAACTCCTGGCTCAGAATGCTCCATGGACGTGCCTTACAACAAGCAACAGTCTCTCAAATCCGCCTTCGATCTTCTCCAGCAACCGTTGACGGAGTTTCTAAAAGGGTCGTCTCCGGAATGGATCATATATGACTACGCTGCTCACTGGCTTCCTCCGGTTGCGGCGGAGCTGAGAATCTCGAAGGCCTTCTTCAGCATCTTCAACGCAGCCTCTCTCTGCTTCTTGGGACCGCCATCTTTGTTGAAAGAAGGGTTAAGATCTAGGCCGGAAGACTTCACGGTTGTGCCGCCGTGGATCCCGTTCGAATCAAACATAGCATATCGTTATCACGAAGTAACTTTGGTCGGTGACAAGAGGGGGGAAGATACGAATGGAGTCTCTGATTCTGCCCGGTTTGGCTACTCGATCTCTGAGTCTGATGCGGTCTTCGTCCATACCTCGCCGGGATTTGAACCAGAGTGGCTTGGTTTACTACAAGATCTGTATCAAAAACCGGTGTTTCCGACAGGGTTTTTGCCGACAGGTACTGAAGACGAAGTCGAAGGAGATAAAACATGGGTTGGTATAAAGAAGTGGCTCGACAAGCAGAGCATTAACTCAGTTGTCTACGTGGCACTAGGTACGGAGGCGAGCCTTCCTGCAGCAGAGTTCACCGAGCTGGCTCATGGGTTGGAGAAATCAGAGGTGCCTTTCTTTTTGGTTATAAGAAACGAGTCACAGATTCTAGATGGGTACGTGGAACGAGTTGCGGGACGTGGCATGGTTCATGTTGGTTGGGTTCCTCAGGTCAAAATACTGAGTCACAACTCGGTGGGCGGGTTCTTGACGCACTGCGGCTGGAACTCATTGGTGGAAGGGTTAGGGTTCGGGCGAGTTCCTATCTTGTTCCCAGTGTTGAATGAGCAAGGGCTCAACACTAGGCTGTTGGAGGGAAAGGGACTTGGTGTTGAGATCCCTAGAGATGAGAAAAAAGGTTCTTTTGATTCTGACTCGGTGGCTCGCTCGGTTCGATTGGCCATGGTTGATGATGCAGGCCAGTCGATTAGGGAAAAGGCAAAGCTCATGATGGGTTTGTTTGGGAACATGGATGAAAATTCTCACTACGTCGACGAACTTGTCGGTTATATGAGAAGTAAATAGTATAACACCATTTCATTGCAAGTTTGCAATGATTAGTCGTACTAGTAAGCATGTGATATTTTTCATATATTTTTCTGTTATTTAACTTCTTGCATTAGTTTATATTATAAGAACTAGATGATGTTCTACGCTTACGTCTGTGTTTAATTAAATACTATTCAACTTCTTTTAATAGTTTATAAGTAAGTTTAGAAAAATGTCATTTAATGGTTGGGAAAATTGCTAATGGTACTCAAATTGAATTTTTGTTCCACTTAGATTCCATTTTAGGATATCTCAGTTTTGACGAAGCAATTAGATATCTTTTGGTGATAAGGTATTGACTTTGGATTTCGCTTCAGATCAGACGCTTGCCATCAAAACAAACTCCATAAATATTTACCAGTCATGATTGTATGCGCCAATGCAGTTGATCGTGTAAAAACATACGTTGATTTAGTTATGTTACAAAGCGTCTAAGACCTTTGTTAAGAAGAGAGTAATCATATGCATAAATACATCCATTTTATGAACTGCGAAGCGAGACCCATAGTCTGGAGCACAGAGGTAACAAAACTCCATTTAACAGTACCGAATGATTTTGAAATACCAAACTTGACAGTACACTGATCAGTTATACCCAGGATATGATATCCATATCCATTAACCAATTTAGTCACTAGCAACACGTCCATATTTAGATGTGATTCTGAACAAAGCGTGTTCAAATATTTGAAAAGATCATTAATTATGGGTTTTCTTGTGTCAGATTTCTTTTGGTGTTCGAATGATATTCAGATGCAAGTTGGATTGACAACACAGAAAATCATTTTTACAAGTGTTTGGGTATTTTTGCTTAGGGGAGGTACCACTTTCCAAAAAGCAAATTTGCATTATAAGTGAATTTGTAGTACTAGCAGCTGTTGGTAAAAAGATAAAATAGCTAAGAAAATTAGTGTACGAAATTACACTACGGCGGAAACCATGTATCACAAATTTTTATCCATTGTAATAGTCAATCTACTTTGGCTAAGACATATAGAAGTGTATAATGGTAAATCTAGACACATGGATATTAGACATAGCACATTATGTGAGATGATCACTCACAAGGTGACTATAATAGAGTTCATGTCTTAACACAATTTAGTTGATCATTTAACGAAATGATTAGCTAGAGATATAGTAATTAAGTTGGCTAAAGGGATAAGTTTAAAGTATATTTGAAAATTTTAATTATAGATACCCGATTCCCCTCTAATACAACGTTAGAAGTTGAGCTCAATGTGGAAAATCTAGACTTGAAGATTAAAGCACATGTTTTATTTCATCCCAGGGTATGTGTTTGGACGTGCAAGAAAGAGATAAGTTGAAACATTATTCTTAATAAATACTTTGAAAAGTGCATTTGCAGGTGCATGATTGAAAGTATTTACCTATACGAGTGTGAAGTGATGCAGCTTCAGTAAGTTGAGATTTAGCTTTGTTTACACTTATGAATGGATAGGGACACGTGACCTATAATAGTGTTAAGTACAACACTTAGAGTTAGGCCTGGGCATAAAAACTGAGAACCGAACAGAAAAAAACAAACAAAAAAACCAAACCGAAAGCGAACCGATAGTCAAAATAACCGGATGGTTCCTATATTTCTATTACCGAGAAACTGAAACCGAACCAAAAGCCGAACGGGTACCCGAATATCTGAAATATAATTTATATATCTAAATATTAATTATATTTAGTATTTAAATTAATAAATATTCGACAAAAATATTACTTATAAAATGAACTACCCAAATATTTTTTATCTAAAGTATTTAAAATTATATGAATTTCCCTAAAGAAACAAATGTCCAAATATTTATATCCAAAATATTAAAATTTATCTGAATTACCCAAATTTCAATCCAAAAACCCCCCAAAAAATTTGTTTTATTACCCCGAATGTTCAAAACTAACCGAACCGGAACCGAAGTGGAACCGAAAGTTTAATGGATATTAGCCGGTTCTTATAATTGTTGTCCGAACCAAACCAAAAACCAAAATAACCAAACCGAACCCGAACCAAATTTCATAAATAACCAAATGGTTCCAATATTCTAGAACCGAAAAAAACGGAAACCGAAGAACCGAACCGGAATCGAACCGAAAAATGAACGCCCATGATTACTTAGAGTAGTGTGGAAACACATGTGTATTATCTTCATGTCTCCAAAATGGGTTAAGGAATTTGATCTGTATGATATCCTGATTCTCGAACATTTAGAATGTGTAATACATTAAGATAAAAATTCAATTCTTAAAATATTTTCATTTATGCATGAGTTTGATATATGTATTATTTAATTAGTGGTTCTATGATTACACTTAAATGGGAAATGCTTGTTATATATTTAAGTGAATTGATGCAAGGTTTTATATGAACCATTGCAATTGTTTATATAAATAATTGCAAGTATATGAATGAAAGCTTGGAATTATTGATGATTGCAATATTTGATAATAACCATATTGATGATTGCAATATTTGGTGATTAACCATAGTAGTGATGGAAATATTTGGTGCTTAACCATTGTAACTCTTCATTAACCATTGCAATTCTTCGTTGCAACTTTTTACTCTCTATATAAGGAGATGTATGCATTGGTAAATGGAGATAGAAAAATTAGAAACTAATAGTTAGTTAGAGAGAGAGAGAAAGAAAAAAATCAACGTTTAAAGATCATCAAAGATCTTTAACGAAATACATATAAACATTAAAGCTCTTTTTGTTTCTTGTATCTTAGCATAGAACGAGAGTCAGATTTTGATTATCTTATCCTACAAAAGGGATTTCGTGTAACCCAAAACTTGGAATAAGGTCAAAATAATCTTTAAAGGAACTGGCCTCGTGTATGATTCGATTATTGTCCAATTATATAATTCACAACTATTCGGGTTACAGCCCGTTTAACCAACAAAACGTTTGTCATCTAGAAGAATCACGAGCAGAATACCCAAACAGAGAACCTGGATCGTGAACAAATCGAGAAACAAAGACGCAGGAACCAGCGCAAGTAAAGAAGAGAGGATTGACCTGGAAGTGTTAACGCAAGTGCGATAATGAAAACAATGCGATAATGAAAACAGAGCATCAAGAATCATAACGAGATCACTGAACTGAGAACAAGGCCAAACGAGCCAGGTTCCAGAATATTAGCCAACCCGTCGAATGATCCCGATTAACCACCAAAGAATGTTGTGATAAAAAACAAGCGAGAGAGAAGATATGGTGTCAGTCATATATGATGGAATAAATCCGCACATATATATGATGGAAGACAAACGAGATTTGAGTGAAGAAAACCAGAAAGCAAAACGACGGGGAAAACGTAACACTGATCAAAGCTAAACACAGAGAAACGCATGAGGAAAAAAAACGTCGGAGAGGGGACCAATCTTACACCATAAAATGTGAAGATCCAAGGGAGAATCAACCAAAACCAAAACCTTCTATAAACTAAACCCAAAACACTTCTATAAACTAAAACCTTCTATAAACTAAACCCAAAACACTAATCACTAAACCCTAAAAAAAATATAAACTATACCCAAATATCAAAATATGCAAATAGTAGATAATATGAAGCATTTTTAAAACAGAATAGTAACAAACGAAATAGTATAGTACATATTGTTCAAATTTTAAAATATATATGATTGGAGGGAATGAGGTAATGCTTAACCCAACAACACCCCAAACTTTCTATAAATTAAACCTAAAACACTAATCACTAAACCCCAAAAGAGAATATAACCCCTAACCCAAATATCAAAATATGCAAATAATACAAGATATAAAATATTATTAAAATATAAAACTTAAACAAAAATAAAATGTGGAAACACCTTAGCCTAGTGGTTAAGGTTTAAAGGTTTCTACACCAGGTCTGGTGTTCAAATCCCAGGCTATGCAGTTTCTATACCAAGAGGGTTTCAACTCCTGGAGAAGGTGAATGGCGAATTATGCAGATTATTGAAGAAAAAGCTTACAGGAGATATTCATTCAGCATTGCACAAGAAGTACCGGCAGGAATGGATCTCATAGGGCGGCTCAGGATGATGCAGTCAGACGTGAATCCGCATAAGGCAGGTAGAATTGTCGGCTGTAATATCGTCAATGTAATATTTCTCAGAGTTTGTAATGCATAATTAACCAGTGTTAAAAAAACAAAAATAAAATGGAACAAAATAAATAACATAGTAAATATTAATGAAATTATGAAATGACTATGATTACATGAAAGAAGTTAATGCTGATCCCAACCTCAACCCCTACCTTCCATATACTAAATCCTAAACCGTAATTACTAAATCCTAAACCCAAATACTAAATCCTAGACCGTAATCAAATTCAAATATAAATCTTAAACCCAAGTAGAATGAAATAAAATGAATAGAATAATATATATTTGTGAAATTATGAATAGAATAATATATATTTGTGAAATTATGAAATGTCTATGATTGCATTAAAGAAGTTAATCATGACCCCAAATTTAGACTAACTGTAGTGAAAGAAATTAAATTGTCGGCATTACAGAAAAGAGGTAGAAAAAACAACATCATATGAATATCATCCCATTCATCATTATATTATGTTTTATTTTTTGTCATAATAGTTTCTATTCCATATGCGTTTAATACACTCCTTGTTCATCTCCTTCCTCGTAGTTGACACAAAATCGAAACTTACAGGTTTCACGTTTCATCTTCATTCAATGACAAATATTGAATTGGGAAGATGGATGCAAGGAGACGAAATGCCTTCGGCTTGGGTGATGCTCCTCGCTGCCTCGGCTGTCACTGCGGCGGCTCGTTGGCAGCTTCGAAAGTAGAGAAGGTTAAGATTTTAGGAGAAGTTTTACTAGTCTCAAAATTCAGGCGATGGTGACAATGTTGATTTAATCTGTGAGTGAGACCATGGACATCATAGAAAGGTAACAAAAAAAGTTACAAAGGAGGAGGTTGTGGATATTGAAGAGCCACAAATTACTTTTGACATGTAATAATTGTTAGCTTTTTTATCTGCAGGTTTCACCCGTTGTGTGAAAGAAAAAAAATGACATTATTATATAGAAGTCATGTCGTGTATAGGTGTACTAGGGAAATTGAACATCTACCTAACTAGTGTTTGTTTCACTGTTATACACACCCCAATTTCCCATAAAGCTTCAAGTGCAGTATTATTTTTATTGGAATTTTTGTTAACTAGACAATCATCTACATGTTATTTCTATATTGTAGTTCTCATTTCAAAGATTAGATGACTAACCCATGAATTCCAATTTTGCTAAGCATATATTTCAGATTTCTTTTATTTATTTTCCATTATATTTTTATGCATACGCATGTTTATCAATAAATTTAATATCTTAAAATGATAATAAATGTAACAAACTATGATCTAAAACCACTATATCTAATTTCTCAATTAAGCAATCTATTCATACCAAAACAATATATTATAAAAATAATAATAAACATGCAAATAACATTTTCAAGAGTTCTTTTATTAGTTAGGTACTTTCCGAACTAAAACCCATGAACGTCAAATTTCAGCTTAGTCCCTTTGATGTAGTGGTTGTCGAACCATTCATACCTTAAAGGTATGATTCATTGGTTACCTACCCTATCATTTTATATTTTTTATTTTATAACAACTTAAAATTGAACTTTATTTTTGATAACCCTTGTTTCTGTCTATATTACATTACTATATTAAATGCTATAAATTTTATAATAGTGATGATATTTCCCTTTATTTTTTACTGCCAATCTTTGCTAAAACTATTGTATGATTATTTTCTGTTGTAATTATTTATAGGTAGAGACCCGTGCCCTGCACGGAATGAAATTAATATCATATCATTGAAACAACATAATTTTCTTTAAATATAATTTTTAAATTAATAATAATATACAAATGTAAATATTTACAATAAATTACATTGATTAATATGTACTATAATGAGTTTTGGTTTTTAACCTTTATTACGCGATTCAAACTCTTATAATTTCGGTTATGAACTAAATGTTCATGCTCTAATTTTACTTTGTCACATATATTAATCTATTAATTTTATCTACCTTAAAAGTCATATTAGGTCAATTTCATCAATAACATCATTTGGTTAATTACATTAATCTATTAAATATATAAAATTTCTAAAAACTTTTAATAAATATAAGAGTGTTATTGAAAATCAATTTTAACTTTAGATTTAAATTTAAATTTTTAGTTTAAAAAATTATGTTGAGAGAAAATCTAGCAAAGTCTTAATAATTTTTTTTGCATTGATTAATCTCTTAATTAGTAATATAATATTATTATAAATTAATGTTAAAAATTTATTATAAAACAAAAATACAATTCTATGATATTTTTATAAATTTATAATTTTTAGTTTATATTATATTAAAATAAAAGTAATATATGAATTAAATATGAAAATTAAATTAAATTGGTAAATTAATATAATTTTTAAAAATATGTATTAAAGTGGTAAGTTAATATATTTAAATAAAATCCGTTATTTAAATAAATAAAATAACATTCACAATTTAAAAGGGATAAAATTATGTAATATTTTTACACAAAATAAAATAAAATTGTTAACATATGTTAAAATTTTATGTATACAACTATATATCATCTATTTTTTTTTTAAATTCACAGCACTATATTATCTAAAATGATTATATACAGAATATAATAGTATATAAATCACCTTTTAACTTAAGTATTAATTAAAAAATATGACATTAACATATTATATGTATATTTTCTATTGTATAACTAAATAAAATATTAAAAGATATTGTATGCATATTGTAGAAATTTTAAAAAATATTTTGAAAGAGATTATACTAATTCATCTATAATGATTACAAAATAAAAAATTATGCGGGTCAAAGTCTAGAACACAACATTTAGAAACAAATCTTTAACGTATACTTGGAACATTCAGGGTAACTTGTGTTTTCGAAGAACACTATCTCGATGGTTTCTCCAACAACGCCAACAGTATTGTTTCCACAACTTGATTATTTTCACATGTAAATTCCATATATATTTGAAAGGCTTCCAATTAGTCCCCAACAAAATCAATACAACCATTTTAAACTTAAAAATCAAATAAAAGACAAGAGTTTATAATTGGAATGAAATGTATGATGAAATTGTTTTTTTTTTGCCAACAAATATATGAAGATATTGTTAGGTGAAAGTTTATATAGAAGAACCAATTTTATAACCAATTAATGCATTTGATCGTAGTATAGAAATCTGTATATACGACTTTAAATTAATAAATAATTGTAGCACTAATTGTTCTAATTTCCATATTAATATTGGTCTGAGTCAAAACTTTCCTATAATAATTCTTTGAATACAAATTGTGGATATATAACGGGAAGTAATACCATATATATCATTATACATTCAATTATTTGAAATATTGGGCAAATATATTGATTTGCATTAAAAGTTGTGATCTGGTGAATCAATACATTTATATCTTTACTGGAATGAATGCTTTTTTTTATCTTAGATAGATTTTTGCATTGCAAATTAAGTATACGTGTTCACCAAACACATAGTTGTAAAATGACACATTTGAATACTTTATAAAATTCACATTCACATTCATGGAATCTGAAACGCGTTACACATATTTGCAAACTAAGCTTATGGTTTATTAGATATATAATAGCTTTCAATAAATTCTGATTCTAATATAATAATAAACTACTTCAATATATGGTCCCGTTTATTGAGACAATTTTTGCCTAGTAGAAGTTTAGAATATTATTAAAAAGTAGCTTAGTAAGTTATTACAAATTGTGGATTTTATTTAGTAACTACGAAATGTGTTATCAATACACATAAAAAAAACTCTTACATTAAGATTAAAATTGTAGAATGCAGAGCATCCAATAATAAATAAAAAATTGTTACATATCGATTTTAATTTCAATACATTTACAGTGATTGTGGGATAGTGTTTTTTTGTATTTTTTTTTTAATTTGGGTAGTGCTCTTAAGAACAGGGAAAAATTGAATGTGGGTTACTATTTAAAAAAATATGAGTACATGTCATCACATGTGTAATATTTTTTCCAGAATGGTGTTAAGTTTCAAGTTCTGTATTGATTCAATATACACACATTTCTTAGGACTTTCTAAGAATTTATTCAGTTACACGTCAAATAATGATTCAATAGCCACACAATTTTAACGACTTTCTAATATATTTTTTTCTACATACGCAGGCTGATTTTGGTTTCTTGTGCATGTATGACATGGAAAACAGACTTAGAAACACCCGTGGAAAAGCCCACAGCCCACATGAATAAGATAAAAGCCATACAAAATTAAAAATTATGTGTGGCCAACATTATGTCACATTTAAATCAGTCCAATGGCATTCTTAGTAATTTATCTAGATATGAGAAGGTAGAGATGAATGGAGGCTGAGAGTCATTGTCATGCTGACACATCAGCAAAATGGCACAATTGTAAATAAAATACAAATTTAAGGTTACTCATTTATTTTGCTTCTCTATTAATAATAAAGAGATTGTGTAGAAAATTCTTTATTTCAATGGTTTAACCTAAGGTTCATTAATACTTATACAGCATGAGGTATGAATTTTTATTCTCAGAAAAGACGAATTATATAGAATATTGGAGAAAAGGACACACAAGAGATCCTTAGCATGGCGCAAGATATATCGACAAACAGACCGAGAGAGATCTCATGAGATGGCTCAGAGTGATGCAGTCATACATGAATCTTCATAGGGCATGTAAAATTGTCGGCTGTAGTATTATACATGTAATGGTTTTCATAGTTACAATGTTAAAAAAATCTTTACCGTCATTAGTTTCCTTGTTTTTACTTACTTAACTCTATGATGTTTAGCATAAAATTTTGTATGGTATATTCTATGTTCGCTAGCATTTTTCGCCAACTTAAAAATTTGAACATTTAATATAAAAATTAAGTTGAAATTGAGAGATGTAAAAAACCAACTCCACATAGCAAGTTTAAATAATGAATCTATGAAATGTCTATGATTGTGATATACATGAATTTTTACTTTTTGATGTTTAGCATAAATCTTAACTCCAAAAAGAATGAAATAAAATGAATAGAATAATACATATTTGTGACTTATGAAATGTCTATGATTGCATGGAAGAGGTTAATGATGACCCCAAATTCAGACTAACTGTAGCGAAAGAGATGAAATTGACGACATTATAGAAAAGAGGTGGAAGAGACAACATCATATGAATATCATTCCATTTATCATCACATTATATTCTTTTTTATTTAATTTCATAATAAATTCTATTACATTTACATTTAACACACTCCTTATTCATCTCCTTCCTCGTCTTCAACCCAAAATCGAAACTTCCCGGTTTTCACCTTTCGTCTTCACTCAATGAAAAATCTCGAATTGGAAAGATGGATGCACGGAGACGTAGTGCCATCGGCCCGGGTGATGCTCTGTTCTGCCTTGGCTGTCACTGCGGCGGCTTGCTGGAAGTTTCGGAAGCAGAGAAAGATAGGATTTTAGGAGAAGTTTTTCAGTCACAAAATAGTCCTAGAATTAACGCGCTGGTGACGAAGTTGATCTAATCTGTGAGTGAGACCATGGACATCATAGAAAGGTAACAAGAATAGTTACAAAGGAGGAGGTTGTGGATATTGAAGAGCCACAAATTACTTTCGACAAGTAATAATTATTAGTTTTTTTAATTTACAGGTTTCACCGGTTGTGTGAAAGGACAAAATGACATTATTATATAAAAGCCATGCATGAAAGGACAAAATGACATTATTATATAAAAGCCATGCGTGTATAGGTGTACTAGGGAAATTGGACATCTACCTAATTAGTGTTTTTTCATTGTTATACACAGCCCAATTTCCAATAAAAATTTAAGTGCAATATTATTTTTAGTGGCATTTTTGTTAACTAAACAATCATCTAAATGCTATTTCTATAACGTAGTTCTCATTTCATAGATTAGATGACTAACCCATGAATTCCAACTTTGCTAAGCATATATTTCAGATTTCTTTTATTATTTTGCCTTCTATTTTTTATGCATATGCATATGCTTGCTTATCAATAAATTTAATATCTTAAAATGATAATAAATGCAACAAACGATGATCTAAAACTACTATATCTGATTTCTAAATCAAACAATATATTCATACAAAACAATATATATTATAAAAATAAAATAAACATGCAAATAAATTTTTCAAGAGTTCTTTTATTAGTTAGATACTTTCCGAACTAAAACCCATGAACGTCAAATTTGAGCTTAGACCCTTTAATGGAGTGGTTGTCGAACCATTCATACCTTAAGGGTATGATTTATTGGTTACTCTATCATTTTCTATTTTTATTTTATAACAACTTAAAATTGAAATTTAGTTTTGATAACCCTTGTTTCTGTCTATATTACATTACTATATTAAATGCTATAAAATTTATAATAATGATGATCTTTTCCCTTTATTTTTCACTGCCAATCTTTCCTAAAACTATTGTATGATTATTTTCTGTTGTAAATCTTTACCTTCGTGGAAGATTCCTTAGTCCAATAGGTTAACCTAAAGTTCATTAATACTTATACAACATGAGGTGTGGGTTTTGATTCCCGGAAAAGATGAATTATGTAGAATATTGGAGAAAAGGACATACAAGAGATCTTCGGCGTGGTGCAAGAAGTATCGACAAACAGACTGAGAGAAATCTCATAGGACGGCTCAGACTGATGTAGTCATACATGAATCTTCACAGGGCAGGTAACATTGTCAGTTGTAGTATCGTATATGTAATGTTTTTCATAGTTACAATGTTTTTAAAAAAGTCTTTACCGTCATTAGTTTCCTTCTTTTTACTTCCTTAACTTTTTTTTATGTTTAGCATAGATTTTGTACAATATATTCTAATGTTCTCTAGCATTTTTGCCAACTTAAAATTTTGAATATTTAATATAAAAATTAAGTTAAAATTGAGAGATGTCAAACCAATTCCACATAGAAAGTTTAGATAAATAATATCTAACATATAATAAAATCTCTGATTAGTACGAGACTTTTTTCTGGAAGAAGCCTAAAATTAAATTAATGTGGGTTGTCTCTTATGCTCAAAGTGGACAATATCGTATTAATCAAAAAATGAAGAGTTAGACATAAGCCACAATGTCAACAGTTACTATCATAGTGGGATGACAAAAAATTGCAGCAAGACTAAAATACCCTTCGAATAAGAATGGTTCTCTTCAAGTAGAAATAGAAGGTATGTGGCACAGATTATTAGAAGATCATGGAAGTTCTCTTGTGGAAAAAACATCTTCAAATCAACTCAAAGTAACGTTGCAATCAATGGTGCAATATGGTGAGAAGATGATTCGCTGGAGGAAAGAACACTAGATGAGTGTAATCCTTGTTCTGAAGAGAGAAATATAGATATCAATCGACGTTCCACATCGGAAGTTAGACATTACATCGAAAATTTAGATAAATAAAATCGAATTTATAATTAGATGTCCAACTAATATTAGTACGATGACTTTTGGAAAAAAATCCAAAAACAAATCAATACAGACTTACCTTTTATGTCTAAAATGTACAATATTGTACTAACCGGATAATAAATTGGACATAACCTTTTCAATCCCAACAAAAAATAATTTTTATACTCTATGTTATTCTCATAATTTAGTAAATGGTGTTTTATTATTGTATGTATTGCGCGTTAAATTATTTTCGATGAACCAAAATAATAAAAAATCAATTTTGTTTTTCATGAGCAAAATAATGATTTATATATATTTATTTTTATTTCGTTGAAAGAAAGCTTTTTATTACTTTTGATTAAATATTTCTTATGAAATGCAACAAAATTATAGTTGTGATTAACGGACATCATTCTCCGATTAATTTTAGGTTTCATATAACTTTAGACTATATTTTATACCTAGAACGAATATAGGTCTGATGACCAGAAAGGAGTAAAAAAACTAATATATGTCAAGTAGGATTATTTCACAGAAATAAAATTAAAGATTTATTAGTGAAATGTTAATATAAATAGAATAATGTAGAATAATTAAAGAATAAAAAAAGTTAAGGAAAAAATATTAAAAATTATATATTATTTTATGTGTTGCTTTTGGTTTCTTTTTAATGAAAGGAGGCAAAGTAATACCATAAAATAATAAAAGACAAAACATTTGAGTAAGATTTGGTTTTTCCATTTTTCACCTGATTAATAGAACTTAGAGTAATTAGAGTAGGCACAAAAAAAAGAAGAAGAAATTTTACCCAAAAAAAAAGAAGAAGAAGTAATTATAGTAATTGTCTTTTACTCTATACTTTTACTCTTACAAAGAAAAACTAATAACTCAGCCAGTAAGAAGATACAAAAAAGATGCCCTTGGTATAAACAAAGGCTTTCGATTACTCTAATTTTAAATTCATTAAAAAAACGAAAAAAACATGACAAAAAGTATCATTTCAAGTTTTAGAATGATTTGAGTAATTGTGTTTTACTCTATACTTTTATTCTTAAAAAAGTAATCAGACAGTAAGAATATAAAAACATGATGTCCTTGATATAAACAAAGGCTTTTGATGGATCTAATTGTAAAATTCATTCGAAAAGGAGAGAAAAAAACATGACAAAAAATATCGACCGTCAATTAAACAAATGGTCCAAGAAGAGATGTCGTCCAAAGACACGTTCAAGGTACACGACGACAAACAAAACACTTACAAAACTACGGTACTCACTTACCGGGCCATGTTTCCCAAAGCCAGAGGCAATCACAGCCGTTGATTCGCAGCAACTGGCTCAAACGTACGCACCAAAACGCCCTTCTTCCCAGATGAAAATTTACAGCCTCAGGATTCAAGCATATTCCCGGAGAATGCCATTGCCCACTCTCATGTGATGGAAATCGAACCCATAAGAAACTCTCAACTACTGTAATAACGCCACGTGTCAAATCTTGTCAGTCCAGCTTCAACTCCTCTTTACATAAACGGACCTCCTCCTTCTTCGTTTTCTCCTCACCCCTCTCTCTCTCTGATCACATCTTCATCTTCCCCTTTAGCTTCAGAGCTTCTTCAGTAAGTTTTCTCTTCGTCTTCTTCTTAAAAGGCTTTACTTTCTTTCTCCTTAGTAAGTTTCTAGCTTACTCGCACAGTCTTACATGCTATTTTCGTAGACCCATTGCAAAGATTGTATCTTTTTACTGAAAAGCATCGATTTTTGAGTTGGTCTTGCTGTAATGTTTAGGTGAAAGGGGTCTCTCTCTCACCATGGCAACTGTGACAGCTTCCCATTTTGTGTCAAGAGCCTCACCTGTCAACAACCATGGAGGAGTTTCAGGCTCTGAGGCCAACGCCAATCTGTCTCAGATCAACTTCAAGTGCCAATCCATGACTCACTGTGGGCTAAGGTCTTTCAACATGGTGGATAGGCTTCAGAGGAGATCTCAAGCTAAAACTGTTTCTGCTAAATCCTCAAAGGGCTTGCAGCAGAACACTCCTAAAGCTAAACGTGTGGGTAAGATAGTGTGTGAGAAAGGCATGTCTATTATCTTTATTGGTGCTGAGGTTGGACCATGGAGCAAAACCGGTGGCCTTGGTGATGTCTTAGGTGGTCTGCCTCCAGCTCTCGCCGTAAGTTCAATATATAGATGAGCCAAACTCATTAGCTTTCCTTTTCGTTTTGATGAACCATAATTTTTATGTTTTTGTTAGGCAAGAGGCCACCGTGTGATGACAGTATGCCCTCGGTATGACCAATATAAAGATGCTTGGGACACTTGTGTAGTGGTTCAGGTACATTGTTACTCTATATATACACCTTGAAGAACAATCAAGCATCTTGTAATGTTGTCTGCCGATATGATGTAGATTAAAGTTGGTGATAAAGTTGAGGACGTGCGTTTCTTTCACTGCGACAAACGAGGAGTTGATCGTGTCTTTGTCGACCATCCACTCTTCCTTGCAAAGGTTTGTTTTCTTGTTTTACCTAATCAACAAGATAATTCCAAGCGTCTTGTACTCTGATCTCATAGGGAATACTTAACGTAGGTTGTGGGCAAAACTGGATCCAAAATCTATGGTCCATTAACTGGAGTAGACTACACTGACAACCAACTCCGGTTTAGTTTGTTGTGTCAGGTAACAATCTTTTGTTTCTGAATCTTGGTTTGTTTTATGTTTCCAAACAGAGCTCCTTCCATCTTTATTAGAGCCTCATTATTAGGCTAACTAATCATCTCAAATCTCATAACTTATCTTCGTAAAGTCCACTTGACTGAAACGCGAAGCTCAAACAAACTTTTTTTTTTTTTGAAGATAGCTACTTCAAAAGAATTTGTTTTTGAACAACATATGTGTGTCCATTAATAACTTGATTTACTTTTGATGGTTGGCAGGCTGCTCTTGAGGCTCCACGGGTTCTAAACCTGAACAGCAGCAAGTATTTCTCTGGACCATATGGTGAGGATGGTTTTCAAATTCTTGAAAAAGGTTTTGAAACTCTGTATTCTGAAAAAGCTTCTAAACCAATCTCCGATGTTATTATAGGGGAAGATGTGGTCTTTGTTGCCAATGACTGGCACACTGCTCTCCTTCCTTGTTACCTCAAGTCTATGTATCAGTCACGTGGAATCTACATGAATGCAAAGGTAATGAGCTTTTGTTCCTTCGTTATGCTAGTTAGATACTTGGTTTACCAAATCTTAAACAGTAACTTCAACGACTCTGTTGTCGGATGATCTACAGGTTGTGTTCTGCATTCACAACATTGCCTACCAAGGAAGGTTTGCCTTTGAAGACTTTTCTCTTCTCAATTTGCCTGACAGCTTTAAGAGCTCTTTCGACTTCATGGACGGGTACTAATTTCTATGAGACTGTCCTTAGAAGAAAATATATTAGTGCATTCTGTGTCTCACGTTGCAGTAGTCCTTAGTTTGATCTGTGTTCTTGTTCCATGTACAGGTATGAAAAGCCAGTAAAAGGAAGGAAGATCAACTGGATGAAGGCTGCAATCCTAGAAGCATGGCGTGTCTTAACAGTTAGTCCGTACTATGCTCAAGAACTCATCTCTGGGATCGATAGAGGCGTGGAGCTGCATTCATACCTTCGAATGAAAACAGTTTCTGGAATTATTAACGGCATGGATGTTCAAGAATGGAACCCGGCTACTGACAAGTACATCGATATCAAATATGACATTACCACTGTAACGGAAGCTAAGCCATTGATCAAAGAAGCGCTTCAGGCTGCTGTTGGACTTCCTGTGGACAGGGATGTCCCTGTGATCGGTTTCATCGGGAGATTAGAGGAGCAGAAGGGCTCTGATATTCTAGTGGAAGCTATCTCCAAGTTCATGGGTCTGAATGTTCAGATGGTTATCCTTGTAAGTACACAAAGCAGTGGACTTGAGATCATAACTGTTTCTATTAGCCTTTTGAGTTCACAAACGTTTTGAATCTTCTCTGATGAAATTCTATCACAGGGAACCGGTAAGAAGAAGATGGAGGCTCAGATTCTTGAACTTGAAGAGAAGTTCCCAGGGAAGGCTGTTGGAGTGGCGAAATTCAACGTGCCATTGGCTCACATGATCACAGCAGGAGCTGACTTCATCATTGTCCCGAGCAGGTTTGAGCCGTGCGGTCTCATTCAGCTGCATGCCATGAGGTATGGAACCGTCCCCATTGTGGCATCTACTGGTGGGCTTGTGGACACTGTTAAAGATGGCTACACAGGTTTCCACATTGGAAGATTCAACGTCAAGGTAGCTTACAAGCTGTTTCTTCCGACATTACAACTAATTGTCTTACAAAAGTTACAATGTTTGTTTCTTTGTGTTTTGGTTTGTAGTGTGAAGTTGTGGATCCAGATGATGTGATTGCAACAGCAAAGGCTGTAGCTAGAGCTGTTGCAGTGTACGGTACACCCGCTATGAAAGAGATGGTCAAGAACTGCATGGACCAAGACTTTTCCTGGAAGGTCAGTGATTCCATTTCATTCAAATTTTTTTTGTTTGGTTTGTTGTAAGTTTGCGCTAATGGCAACCGGTTTTGACTTTTTTTGATGGATGCAGGGACCAGCGAGACTGTGGGAGAAGGTACTATTGTCACTAGATGTTGCTGGAAGTGAAGCCGGAGTCGAAGGTGAAGAGATAGCTCCTCTGGCGAAGGAGAACGTAGCGACACCTTGAGAATGTATTGGTTTTGCTGTATCAAGAGTGGTTGATGAAAGTGTGTTTGGTGGAGGAAACTTAAGAGTAGGGAAAGTGGAGTAAGAGTAATGTGTTATGTAGTATGTATATATACGGGAGATGTTTCATTCTAATATATAATAAGTGCATGTTCGTTTCATCATTTGGATGGTAGCATTTATATTTCTTATGAGTTGAACTTCAACCTAATGTGGAAGCTGTGAAAGTGTAAACACGACAACTAGCTACTTACATCAAGGAAGGTAAGAAAAAAAATTACACCAGCAGTCACTTTTTATCTTTAAGGCACATTGTGACTGTGAAACACTTTTTAAAGATGGTGTGACCAATTTACCTTTTAATTAACTGATAACTGGTTTTAAAAACAAAATAAACATTCGTAATCATGCCAAAGAAGTTGTAATCATTTGTCTCCCTACTTCTCTATTTCTTTGTTTTAAAGATTCACCATAAATCAATAATATTTTTTCTATTCATCTTTTTCATTCTTGTTGACTCTCATTTTTTGTTTTTCTATTTTCTTTTCTCGATTTCAATATTTAATACGATTCACAAAGATTTTGTTTTATGTTCATTTAATCAAATCTTATAAAATCAATATATTTGTTTTTCTAACTGTAATGAGTTTATCTCATGGTGGACAATATCTTATCACCATAAAGTGATTTGTTGGCAGCAAAGACACTAAGATCATGATTAACTTAAGAGGTTTTTATTTTTTTTGTCTGATTAAAGAAAATAAAAATAAAATAAAAAATGAACCAATCGTGAGTCGTCACATGTTAGTGGAGTTCGCAAACAGTTCAAAAAACTCTTAAAAAATGGCTCTTGGCTCTTATAGAAGGAAGGGGTGGTTCTTAGAAAAAATATGTGCTCCACCTCTTAAGAACCTACCTAAGAAGTAGAGTTAATCATGGTCTAACAACAAAGCTAGTGTGTGGCGTGATGCCTTAAATATAAGCCAATTCATGAATTTTTTTTTAAAAATCATTTATTTTATTTAAGAAAATTATGTTGCATTTTGCAAGGTTCATCCATTTACACATTTCTTATCCACAGCTCCGTTCCACATGAATATATTCATACTAATCTATTCGTAACAATCCATCTACAAAAAACATGTCCACACTTATTTATCTTATCCAAATTTAATAAAAAGTAGACATTTAACTTAAAGATTTGGATATACGGAGATGGCGTTTGTATATTGATTTTCATTATCGAAATCAAATTGATTCCAAATTAGTAATGATGAAGTATTCATGTTATCATGTTCATATACATTTAAATATTTTTTTGTGGATATATAGTTTACGATACATGTACACAAACATATAATTCACAAATCTAATTTTGTTGTAATCTACAAATACATGAATTGGAAGATTCTACTTATGGTTGTGCCAAAATCTCAAACAAATTTAAGAATTTTCACAGGTTAAAAATAGTGAAAAAGCGAAAAACTAATGATTACAATAATAGGTGAAATTAAAAAAGATTGAAAGTTTACTTTGAATAAAGACATCATTCACAGATTCTATTGACGACGCTTCCACAATACTTGGTACTCAATCCGAAAGAACATTGTTCCACTGCATCAATCACAACCAAAATCTTAACATCTATAACTTGTATGTTAAATTTTATGTGTCCACGCATAGTGTATTTCTCATCCATAACTCTTTTGTCCAAGTTTTTGTTTTTATTTTTTATTTATAAATGTTAAAATACAACAAAAAAATATATCAAGGTGGACGTCAAAATACAGAAAAAAACATAATTTATTATATCAAATGGATTTGTCATTTAAATCTTTAAAAGGAAAATCAACAGAAAAAAAAACAAAACATAAAGGATTAGAATAACCAATATTAGTATGATAAAAACAATAATAATAAAGAAATTAGTAACATGTATCTTTCACTTTGTTTCGTTACAATTTCTTTTCGCTTTACCACAATAAACCAAGATAAAATAAAACTCATTACAGTGCATAATGGTCCAGAATCCACATCAATTCCAGAAAATGTGTTTTTTTTATAGAATGTGACTATCAGTGTAAACAAAAAGATAAAAGGCGACTTAAATTATAAGAGCATTATTGCAAAATAAAATTTGGAGTACGAAATGCTCTAACCGTACTCAATTTTCCACTTCTTTGTTGATTACTCCCTTTTTCATTTCAAAATAAAGTGAAACTGAAGCAAAACTCAACTCCATTACAGGGTGTTACTTCATTATGGAGTTACCCTGTTATGGAAGAAACAATAAATTTATATTAGAGATGTTCTAACACAATCAAGAAAACATGTACCTTATCCTATAAACAAACATATATTATTCAGACGTAATCTATATATACTATATTAAAAGTTCTTCAACTAGAGTTTTTAGGGTGTCCACGTAGGCATGGAAATTGCAACCAATCAGGAGTTAAGAATATGCCATGTCATCAAATACATTCGTGACTTGCTACAGACCGATTCGCCTCCGTCGAAGAACAATTTTTCTCGATGCACCTTCTCTCACAAACCGTTATATCTCTCACCTTTCTGTGTAAAGACCCAATCGAAATCGATTCTGAAAACTGAAGATGATATTACTCCACTGCTTGATGCTCATTATATAAGTTGTCGAGGACATTGAGTTACGATTCACCTCCTTATCACAAGGAAGCCAATCCGATCGCTGGTTTTGCTTCTCAAGAGAATCGATCGAACTCTCAGAAGAACATCCAGTAGCTGAGCACGGAAGCTGTGATCTCAGCTCCAGGTACATTCAATAATCGTATTAGGTTGTTATGTTTCGTTCAATTCTCTCGGAAATAGATGAAATCGTATGAATATGTTGTTGGGAACCCTACGTTGCCGATCGAATGACCTCCATTGTTCATGTATCAAGTACTTTTAAATTTTCCGTTACACAATCGTTACAATTGTAGTTTTTATATTCTAAAGTTTAGTTTTTGATGACATGGAAATATGGTGCCAATACGTCACTCCATAGCTTATGATGATTACCTTCAGGTCAGTCTCTGTCTTTGTAAGTTTTTTTTTTCATTCAGTAGGATGTGTGACATGCTTTCACAGCAACCTCTCATCCCCTTGCTGAATTTATCTTCTTTCCTGACAACCATTGTCAACAATTGAGTGATGGAGAGAATAGACGTTAAGGTAAAGATTAGGCATGAGCTTGCTTCCGCATCTTTCTCAGTCTCTCGATGTCTCTCTTCTGTTTAGCTTATTGGTGAATTCTTAAGCTTTCTTGGTTGGATCAGTGGCTGAGACGATAGAGAGCCTTGCATCAACAACTTTGAGACCAAAAGAGGTGTACCTATAAAACATGTGTCTATACATAACTGATTACTCCGCGCTTGGCTCTTTGAAAATTTTTTCCATCCCTAAGTGTTGATTAAGAGACATCCTTATTGCTTCTCTTTGCTTAATTAATAATCTTTCTAGCTTTTTTTGCAGATATCCAAAGGAATCAGACAAAATCATGCTTGAGAAGCAGACTTCCGCAGGGTGATTAAGATGCTTAACTAGACAATAAGAGTAGTGCTCGAGTATATGAATGATGCAAAGGTTGGTAGTTCTTTGCTCTATGTTTTGTTTGTGTCTACAAAATGTTTTTAAAGGTAGTTCTGATTCATACAACAACATGGAAATAAGGGAAGAAATGATCTTCTTGCTTTTGTGAGAGTGATTGGAAGGTGCATATAAACAATCTTTGTTCTAAGAAACTACCATTCATTTTCTTTCTTTTGAATGTCTCTTTTTATGTCAAAAATTTTACATTCTATATTGGTGAATTTTCTGCTCATATGATCGTTATTTGCTGCTTCGGTGAGTTTTGAGTACTCCATATGGAAGAACATTGATAGTCTCTGTCACTTTGGCTTTCACTGAACATTGATAATCTAGGTTCGTTCGCTAAGGATCCTGTCATTTTTTTTACTCTATTACAACGCTGTTGCCGTAATGCCTCACATGAAAACTTGGTTTAACCTTTTCATATTAAAAGTTCTTCAACTAGAGTTTTTAGGGTGTCCACGTAGGCATGGAAATTGCAACCAATCAGGAGTTAAGAATATGCCATGTCATCAAATACATTCGTGACTTGCTACAGACCGATTCGCCTCCGTCGAAGAACAATTTTTCTCGATGCACCTTCTCTCACAAACCGTTATATCTCTCACCTTTCTGTGTAAAGACCCAATCGAAATCGATTCTGAAAACTGAAGATGATATTACTCCACTGCTTGATGCTCATTATATAAGTTGTCGAGGACAGTGAGTTACGATTCACCTCCTTATCACAAGGAAGCCAATCCGATCGCTGGTTTTGCTTCTCAAGAGAATCGATCGAACTCTCAGAAGAACATCCAGTAGCTGAGCACGGAAGCTGTGATCTCAGCTCCAGGTACATTCAATAATCGTATTAGGTTGTTATGTTTCGTTCAATTCTCTCGGAAATAGATGAAATCGTATGAATATGTTGTTGGGAACCCTACGTTGCCGATCGAATGACCTCCATTGTTCATGTATCAAGTACTTTTAAATTTTCCGTTACACAATCGTTACAATTGTAGTTTTTATATTCTAAAGTTTAGTTTTTGATGACATGGAAATATGGTGCCAATACGTCACTCCATAGCTTATGATGATTACCTTCAGGTCAGTCTCTGTCTTTGTAAGTTTTTTTTTTCATTCAGTAGGATGTGTGACATGCTTTCACAGCAACCTCTCATCCCCTTGCTGAATTTATCTTCTTTCCTGACAACCATTGTCAACAATTGAGTGATGGAGAGAATAGACGTTAAGGTAAAGATTAGGCATGAGCTTGCTTCCGCATCTTTCTCAGTCTCTCGATGTCTCTCTTCTGTTTAGCTTATTGGTGAATTCTTAAGCTTTCTTGGTTGGATCAGTGGCTGAGACGATAGAGAGCCTTGCATCAACAACTTTGAGACCAAAAGAGGTGTACCTATAAAACATGTGTCTATACATAACTGATTACTCCGCGCTTGGCTCTTTGAAAATTTTTTCCATCCCTAAGTGTTGATTAAGAGACATCCTTATTGCTTCTCTTTGCTTAATTAATAATCTTTCTAGCTTTTTTTGCAGATATCCAAAGGAATCAGACAAAATCATGCTTGAGAAGCAGACTTCCGCAGGGTGATTAAGATGCTTAACTAGACAATAAGAGTAGTGCTCGAGTATATGAATGATGCAAAGGTTGGTAGTTCTTTGCTCTATGTTTTGTTTGTGTCTACAAAATGTTTTTAAAGGTAGTTCTGATTCATACAACAACATGGAAATAAGGGAAGAAATGATCTTCTTGCTTTTGTGAGAGTGATTGGAAGGTGCATATAAACAATCTTTGTTCTAAGAAACTACCATTCATTTTCTTTCTTTTGAATGTCTCTTTTTATGTCAAAAATTTTACATTCTATATTGGTGAATTTTCTGCTCATATGATCGTTATTTGCTGCTTCGGTGAGTTTTGAGTACTCCATATGGAAGAACATTGATAGTCTCTGTCACTTTGGCTTTCACTGAACATTGATAATCTAGGTTCGTTCGCTAAGGATCCTGTCATTTTTTTTACTCTATTACAACGCTGTTGCCGTAATGCCTCACATGAAAACTTGGTTTAACCTTTTCTTTTGCAGCCCTTTTGTGTCCACTTGCTTCTTACAAGTTACAATATTTAGCAATCCTCAAAAGCAGAGCTGAATATTGTTCGAAGTGATCAACTCGAGAGATGATGTTCTTAGGACGTTGATGAGACGGTGTACGTATCTCAGGTATGTGGAAGCTAGATTAGCGGATAGGGTTTTATAAACAGATGAGATATTGAAATATGGGTTTTGCTTGATTGTGATTAAAACTTCTTTATGTCCTTTGGAAGTTTTGAAGAATATGCAGGGCGATGCTGTATAGAGATGATGATATTGTCTTCAATGGTCTACCATCCACTGAGCCACACTTCGTGTTCAATGAGATTAGTAAGTACTGTAAGATGAGGGTTACATAAGTACTGTAAGATGAGGGTTACAACTCATGTTATCATCTCTCTAGCCAAGGTGTGTAAGCAGAGTTTGAACCTCACCCTTGGATTGTTACTCATGCTTAAATGATCTAACGAGAATGTAAAATTACTTTTCATGTCTTCTTTATATGCTTCCTAGAACAGATGAATGTTTGATGTCATCCTCCTTAGTATTTTTATGACAGAGAAATTCTGTTTGTTATTGTTTTGATATTGTGTATTGGTTATTCACCAGAAATATCAGATCACTTGATTGTGTGTAGTGTTAGTAAGCATCATAGGCAGCTACTGATACTCACTGCATCCATGGCTAGCAATCTCTTCCTCCTAAGAAGCGTCAGCCCCAATAAATGGAATCGTAAGTTTAGCTTCTTCCTAATTTTTTCTTCGTCATTTCAATCTGAGGAGGAGTAATGCGTAGATATGGGGAAAAATATAGCTTCAGATGTAGAGCTTCACTTTTATATAGTCAAAGACCGATTTGTGAGATAACTCTTAACACCGAAAGATTGGTAAGCTCATATACAACTCCTCAAGTTATCCTTAAGTCTATTATTTTTTTATTGCGTAAAGTAAATTATTTGTGCAAATTCTTCTAATGGCTTGCACACGGATGAATGGCATCAACAAGCAAGGAACCATCACTATGCTAGATAAAAGTGGAGGGGGAAAACATGCGTTTGATCTTCTGTAGAACAAATAAAAAAATAGAACCATCTTGATGCGGCGCATCTTTGCCTCACGTCTTATTCACTTCGACGTTGGCTTAGCAGTGGCGGGAAGCTTTGTTCTATTACTTGGGTTTTAAGTTATCGTTTGGATGCTGGAACATGAGTTAAAGACAAATTGTCATCTTTTTATATCAAATCCATGAAAAGAACATCGGAATTTATTGTGTTATGGGTATTTTTATAGCTTTCAAGAAAATTATGAGATATTGTGTTCAAATGCATTTCAAAATAAGTGAAAAGATTCTAAGAAAATGTGTAGTTCTCTTATTTGCCTTTGGGTACCCTCTGATTTTAGGAGTTTGCTGCAAATAGCTGGTGGAAAAGAAAACGTTATAGATACCAATTTTCATGGCATGAGAATGACACACATCAGTCATCAAACATCATTATAAGTGGCATTTCATATAGATTATGAAAACCCATTAGATCTCTAATACTGTAAATAATAAGTTTAGTTAAAAAATTGAAAAATTCTAAAACCAAAAACAAAGCTTGAAAGTTTGAATCAGTTGTTATTAAATATTTATTTTCATAGAATTCTATTAATAATTTTATCTAATGTCTCTAAAGGACTCCTAAACATGAATGATGAATTGGATTATAAATCAAGATTTAAATAAAATAAAAACGTTTTATTTCACTCATTTCAAATTTGATATATACTTATACTTTTATAATATGGCAACAATATATATATATATATAATTTGTCTAAACCCGGGCGTAGCCCGGGAAAGTCTCTAGTAAATTTAAATTACGAATATGAAGCTTGTGAGTTCAAGCTAAAATAATAAAAGAGAGATAAATATTTTTTTCTCCAAATTCACTATACCGAAATATCAAATGTAATTAATTTACAAACGAATAAATAAAGTAGAATATTTTTAATATCATCGCCAAACCACATACACATTCAAGTATAGATCACATTCACATTTCCAACATATTTTTTAATAAATAGAGTATAATATTTTTAATTTTTTTGGTCAAGTATAGATCACATTTCAAACGACTATATAGTAAAAGCAAAAATGGACAATATCTTTGTTTTTTGTTTTTTGTTCCATTTTAGCAAAACTTATCAAATGTACGAGCAAAAATATGTTGGAAATGTGATCTATACTTGCGTTTGTAGACATGGAAATATATAATCAAAAGCTAGTCTCCGATCTTGGACCAAAATTCTTGTTCTAAAAAAGATTATCTTCCTTATAAAAGGCTTTTGCCCTGTCTCAAATCAGTAAACATTAGCCAGTAAGACCAAATAATCTGTTGTAGCAATTAGCTAACCACTGTAAGAAGAACAACAATATGCCAATATACCCACCCACCCACCTAGATCTCTATAGTCTGTTTCCGCAATAAAATTCCCTCGCTGGGAACAAGGTAAAAAGCCCTAATCAAACAATTTTTAGAATCAATGAATGAATCTTGAGCAAATCAGCAAACTTTGTCATGAGCCCTGAAGAATGCAAAGGGGTTTCCCGAACTAATCCTCATCCATATTCGATGTTTCTGACTCACTTCTCACTCTTTGATAGAACAAAACATATGCAGCCGAAGTCTTAATCTCAGACTCATCTACAGCTGAAACACGGCTGTCATCAAACGCGTACCACTTGTTCTCGTCCACCAACTGCAGAAAGAAACAGCCCCACACATTTGTCATCATACTCATTTACGCAAAATAACAAAATATCAATTTAGATGGCACAAAACCTTAGCATACGCAGCGTAGTGACCACCTCCCATGCCACCGTAATGATTGCTAATCGCATACAGTTCGTAAAGATACGACTCACCCTCTTTATTCTTCACGTACTTGCTCAAATCTAAGTCATGAATCGGAAAATCCACGAACGTATCAATCTTCTTCTTTACAAATCTGGTATAGGTGAACCGTTTTAGTGGGAACACAAGAATCTCTGGCAACTTCCACAAGTTCAGCTTCTTCTTCGCTTGTCTCCGTTCTTTGCAAGCAGGACAACTCCACATATTATCTGATCCGAGAGGCTCTTCTGCTAGAAAGGCTTCCAAACATGAAAACAAAGAAACCTCTTCCCTTGCATCCGTCACCAAGGAAGTTGCTTTATAAACCTCAGGCAGATCATTCATGTAGCTGCTTGAATCATATTTTTCATGCCCTTTCTCGTCCCACTTGACTACAAGCCTTGTAGCACTAAGAGGATTCGGAACAAAATCGGACTCAAGTGGCTTGAGACTGGAAGAATAACGATCTAACAAGAAGACGCTGATAGCTAACTCTTTATCACCGACTGTAGTATCCTCTAAGCTTCCAGATGTGTCATCGACAACATCTGGAACATGGACGGTAGATGATGAATGAGTCCGGTGTAGAGGTGATAGCAACCCAGAAATAATTGCATTAATGTCACGTCCACTATGTCGCTCTGTGTTGACATAAGTAACAAGGGGAATTCCAAATAACTTTCCAGAAAACTGTGCGTCTCTGCCAAAATGAGACCTGTGAGATTTGAAAGATAATAGAATCTAAAGTCAAATAGAAGAATTCTTCAATGCTTACTCTTTCTGCTCCCAGTGAAGAATTTCAAGTTTAGCTTTTCCTGGTCCTCTGTGCATCTGGTTGAACCGATATGCCACAATACGGTCGTTGTCTCTTATCTCACTCAGAGACTGCAGTGGAGTCTCAAGATATTTAAAGACCTTGTGAGCATACACCTGAAAGGGAAAATCCAACACTTTCGTTGAGTCCTCTCACATGAAAAGCCAAGGACAATGACAAAACAATTACATCTGCGAGTAAAAGGCTTTCATCATTCTTCAAGCCGCAAGCAGCGCCTAACGCATTACTTAGATCTCCCAATGAACCATCTTTGGGAACTGTGACTGTGTATGGCGTCGAAAAACGGTTTCCGTCGCCGTAAAACACTGAAACAGTCATTGAGCGAGTGAGCATTGTTGGCAACGGCAAAGTTAAGTACATGAAGGGATCAAAGGTGATTGAGGTTTCTCCACAATCTGCGCAGACAAGTGTTGACTTGTATTGTCCCTGGAGTGAAAACACATACAACATATAAGAAACGGTCAGAAACTTCAAAGCTCATGTAAGAGAAATAACACATTCAGGAGGAACAGAGGTTACAAAAGAGGTATAGAAGGATTGATTACTTGGCAGACATCAACAATCACGGAATCATTACGAGCTTTGTGATTTTTCCACCTTTCTTCGGCTACTTCATCATCTGGACGACCGTCTGAATCTTTGGAGTCAATGTCAGATAATTGTTTAACCTTGTTCAGGTCTTCATGAAGCCCACCCAATAGGAAGGAAAGCATTTCCTGGAAACCAAAGAGTTAGAATGAGTGAGACATTTGTTTCCAGGTATGTTTTGTCTTAGTTATCAATTTGAGAGCACATGATTTACATGAGAATCATGCTGATTATAACCACTAAATTGTGGTGCAAATCTAGCCAGTTTGGTCTTAAAAGATCTTGGTGCAACTGCATTTTGTCCAGAAGACCACAGTTCCCTCAAAAGCTCACCAACCTCAATCGCAAGCTCACCCTGCATACCAATTCGCTATAAATAAATTTTCACATGGGGAAAGTATAAACAGACCAATTCAAGTTACTTACTCGCATTCCCAAAAGATTATCTTTATTTATGTCATCTCTGTAATCTTTCAAGAAATAGTCAACTATAGGAGGCGTATGGGCCAAACACTGAAGAGTGCTATTCATAAAACACGTGTTTCCCAAATTATGCAATCCTCTTAAGCCTCTCTTCTCTCTTTTCTCAAAACCACTCGAGGAGTCACCGTTGTAGTAACCATTAGAGAAGGTCCCTTCACCAA
Organism: Moricandia arvensis; assembly: GCA_905132765.1. NCBI lineage: Eukaryota > Viridiplantae > Streptophyta > Magnoliopsida > Brassicales > Brassicaceae > Moricandia > Moricandia arvensis. The sequence continues at coordinate 125,076 of CAJHQP010000937.1, forward strand.
GCATAGTATTCGTAGCATCGGATCTCGTAGGCCCTACAGGTACAAGAGCTAACTCATTTCCCGCCGACCTAAATTCATATTGAGAAGACGCATGCTCATCAACTTCAAGAAGAATCTGCATGGAATACAAAATCTTCAGTGTGGCCTTATAACCATCAAAAGCTGTCATGAACCAAGATAGATTTCAGACACTTACATCCTGGTCTACTTGAAGGCACGATTCCTCCAAGGTTCTTTTAGATGAAGGATCCAAGAGTACGCTTTTCTTCTTCTCGAAGTAATCCCAGATGCGAGCCTACTTATACATATGATCAAACATGGAGCAACCATTACCTCTCTGACTGTATCATCTCCCAATACAAGGAAGAAGAGAAAAGGTTTAGAGCAGACACCTTTTCTTTTGATACACCTCTTGCAGAACAAACCATCTCATATAGTTGACCTACAGAAGCCTGATAAATCCATATCAGAAGGGAACAAAGCACAAAGTATTTCGCTTTCGACAAACACTTGGCAAGAGGGGGCAGCATTGAGCATACCTTTTTGCTCAACCTTATGGTGGCACTGCTTCCGTCTCTACTGTCTGTCAGCTTAAGGCAGAGTGGGTAAACCTCCACAGTGTAGCTTTTTTGACAGATTAACTTCCTCTGTATTACAGGACCTCCTTTATACCTGAAAGACATAGAAACAGATGAGGCCTTTGAAAGCCATTCCTCAAACAGTAGGATGCAATAAGTGTAGAGAACTAAACCATTCCACAAGCTTTTCCCAAACTTTTTCAGGAACAAGAACGTAGTTGACACCTTCCTCAAGATTCCTACAAAGCTGCGGATCACTAGGGTCACTTTGGGTATCAATAATATCATGATTGTCAATAGGACCGGGCCTAGTAACATCTAAAGGCTCTCTACTAGATAACTCCTTTGTTAGTTGGCCAACACATCTCTTCCAGCTTGTATACCACCTGCATTTTATTAACAGTCAAAATCGATGATAACAAGTTTTTTATCTTTCAAGAATGTAACTTGTAAAAGAAGCTTAAGATATTCAAAATCTTTCAAACAAGATCGAGCACGATACTGCACAAGATCATGAGTCCGATGATGTGCTCAAGTGTACTAAGAGGGAGACCTGTTAGAGATGACGAAATACAAGTTGCCTTCTTTCAGATGATCTTCGGCTTCGCTAATCAGCTCCCTCACAATACGGCTCTCTTCCTCGAGAGTGCAGGGAAGATGAGTATCCATCATCGAATCACAGATAGTGGAACTATCTTGGTCGATTAAAGATCACGCAAGGTGAAAGAATCAGTCAACGTAGAGTGGAATGTAGAAGAAGACGAGACTGCTTCCTGTCGAAACCCTAGAATCAAGGAGGAAGACAGACACCTTTCCTCTTCTCTTCTTCCTTTAACAACGCCCAATCCCCAAGCGCCAATTTTTCATTCCTTTTTATATTGCTTTATGCATTTATATGCGTTAGATGCTTTTCTTCTTTCTTCTTTTATTTTTTTTCTATCTTCGCAATGTGGTGGATGTTTTTCTTTTTCTAATTGTTAAAACTTTTACATTCTTGGAGCAAAATATTTAAACAAAAGTAGAATATATTGTAGTATTTAACTGATTTTTCTTATACTAATTTGGGATGGAATTATATTCATTTCCCGTTTTTTTTTTTTCTTTTAGGAGTTAACATCTTTCGAACTATATGACAAAGATAGTAAACTATCATATTAACATTACTTTATTTTTTGTGTCAAAATATTCTTTAGTATGAAAATATCAGTCATTACATTAGTCTTTAAAAATGTTGGACAATGATGGAATACACTACAATATACATCAAAATTATTCTCCGCTAAACCGTATAAAGTGGTGTGACTTTCTGGATTAGAGTCTTTTTTTCAATACTAAGTCGTTGTAGGCAGATAGAAAAATGATGTTAGTGAAGCTTCCGTTGTCTATTAGTAACCTCTTCACTAAAAAAAATTGTTACTGTGAGAAACATAATCAAAGCGTCATAATGGAGTCCCAGGAGCCGACGTTGCGGGCCTTTTGGGTTCCCAATTTCTTGATCGTTCTTGGTGTTTATGGTGCTTTTCTTGGCAGTTGATGCCTATATTCAAGGAGGAAGAAGACAAAACTGCTTCCTGTGGAAACCTTAGATTCAAGGAGGAAGACATACCCCTTTCCCCTTCTCCCCAATCCTCAAATGCCAATTTTTCATCCCTTTTCATATTTCTTTATATATTATACATTTATATGCGTTAGATGTTTTTTTCTTTTCTTTTTCTTTTTGCATTGTGTTAGATGTTTTTCTTTGAGAAATTTGGCCTTATATACATAGCCCAACAGAAAATAAACTCCATAATCATAGTAAAGGCATGATTAGAATATATTACATATTGTCATCATTAATGACAAAAAAAAACTTTTTTCCTGCGCATGGAAAAGAAAACGTTTCTCTTTTTTTACTCTGTCTTTCAATTAAAACAAAAATTCATTCCCCTGAGAAGTTTTATAAAGCGAAAGCAAAACGACGCGGAGGGAGAGATTGCTAAGTTCGGGTCGGGTGTTCAATTAACATGACGATTTCCGTAGCCGGTAGTGGAAAAGAAGTTGCAGTGATTGATAGGTACGTGACGAAGTCCGATTAGAAGTTTAAGAGTTTCAGCGGTGGAACAGAGAGCAGGCCAACTGAATGCAGATATCTTCTGGTTGGATCCACTTTATCGAGGTAAGACGGGTTTGATGGTTGCTTATTACGGGAGGCGTTTACTGTCGGAGTCATTCCGGCGGGAACTGTAGACCCGAAAACTGAAACTTTTTTTTTGTGTGTAGATCCAGTGCAGCGGTATCAAGTCGGCGGAAAGAAGGTATGGAAAGAAATGCTGAACCTTTATTTTTGATGAATGATTATTGTCACATGCATGTCCGTGATTGTGTTGGGTGATTGGCGGTGAAGAACCCAGTTTGTTGAGTCATGGCTGTGGGATAATTAGGTGTGATGAGTAAAGTTAATAGACTATAGATCTATGTTTATAGTATAGAACTTGTTGGACGGTTAGTAAGTTAAATACGTTATTTGTTTTATCCCGACTTCCATGGAGTGAAAGTGACTATGCTATTTGGGATGGCAAATATTATAGACATGTGTTTTGACCGTAGCAACATACATTATGTTGAGCGCTACTGACTATACTATTTGCAAACGTCTATAGTATAGATAGTAAGAAATTCTCTTAAAGATATGTGTAATTATTCTCTGTGGTTCTGTATATAGGATCGGCAGAAATGCTTTAGTTGTTGGACTAATGTTTAGTGGAGAGAAAATGAGTACATTATTTGTAAACGTAAACTTTATAGTCGCTGTGGAGCATAAAATATATTATATTAGGAAATGTATATAGTATAGACACACTAGTATAACTTCCAACAAAATTAGGTGGAGCAATAATGCCTATACTATTTGGAAACAAAAATAGCATAGATTGTGATATAATGTCTCTATACTACAGTTGGTAGGATCACAACTGTTTATTACGCTTGGTGTGAAACAAGTTCTCTCTCTGTTCATGTTCTTTCGCCTTTGGTTGAACATTGAGAGTCCTCCTGGTGACTAGAAGCTCTCCCTTGACAGGGTAGTCCACGTCCTCCTCAGGTAGTTCCTCTTCATCCTCCGAGACTACATCTCCATTCTCGAGCATGATCATGATCTTCTTGTTGGTACACTCATTAGCATAGTGTCCAAAGCCATGAAACTTAAAGCACTTGACATTCCGGGACCTAGTAGGTGTTGCTGGTCCTTTGCCCTTGTCATCATGTGTGTAACCTACTGCTGAGGTTCCTTCTTTTGGCATAGAGAAGGACTTGTCATCCTTTGAGTAGGCTGGTTTTGAAGCAGATCCGAATTGAGACTTGGCAGTGCTTCTCCTTTTGTTTTGTTGCTCAATCAGAATGGCTTTGTGCAACAACTCGTCCATGTCCTCATACTCTTGTAGCTCCAGCCTATCTTGGATATCTCGGTTGAGTCCTCCTTGGAATCTAGCCATGGTTGCTTCAGCATCCTCAACCACTTCATCCTTCATGATGAGTGTCTCCAACTCTTGGTGATAGTCCTCTACACTCTTTTCCCCTTGAGAAAGTCTTCTCAATCTCTGATGAAAGTTTCGTCCATAGTGAGCATGAACAAACCTCTTCTTCATCAAGGTTTTCATCTCAAGCCAAGAGGTGATTTGGGGCTCTCCATTGCGCCTCCTTGTTGTGGCAATCTGCTCCCACCATTTTATAGCATACCCACATAATTCAGTGGCTACTAACTTGACATTTCTCTCCTCAGTGTAGTGTTGGCAACCGAAGACCAACTCTATCTTCTTCTCCCATTCCAAGTAGGCATCAGGATCATTATTGCCATGGAATGGTGGTATCCTCAACTTGAGGCTGCCATGGTTGTCATCAGCCTGCACCCGTCTGTTGTGGTGCCTAGGTCGTTGTCCATCCAGTGAATCTCCTTCACTCTCTTCTGCGGACTCAAGTTGCTCTTCCTCTACTTCCACTGCACGAGCTCCTCTCCTAGGTCTCATCCTAGCTTGTTCAGCACCTACACCTGCAGCATGATCAATACCAGGTAAGTCAATGTTAGCTCGGTTAACTCTCTCCATTCTCTTGGTGATCTCAGCTATCATGGCTTCAAACTGCAGTTGATCAAGCCGGATTTGTGGGGCAACAGGTTCTCCCACGTCCTCTCCATCTCTCCTTTCAGCCATAGTAACCTGAAAAACAAGTTAGAAACCAAATAACAAGCAAGTCTCTCTCTCACTCGGTTTTAGTTGCCAAGTCTCTGCCTTTCTCACGAGTTCAGTTAAGATTCAAAGTTCTTTCACCTAAGCTCTAGAACTTTATCCCAAGTGATTTAGATAGACAGATTGAAAGAGTTTAGTTGCCAATCCGCTTTACCACCTCAGCTGGATTTCTCCTCAGCTCTTTGTTCTTTTTTTTTTTTTTTTTTTGATTTGGCTGATCTCTTTCTGGTTTTAGATCTTAGACCACTTTTCTTTTGATTTTTTTTCAGGGGTTGGCCGGATCAGCTTACAACAGATAGAAAGAGAAGAAAGTGTTTGATGGAATGATAGATCTGAGTAGACAAACACGAACCCTAACCTTCAAGTGGCTCTGATACCACTTGGTGCAGCCTGGATAGGCTTGTTCTCCACGGATCACTTGAAGGGGATTGATAGAGGGTTGATCTAGAGGCTACTAGCACTCGGATCTGTTGATGAACTGCTCTCCTTGGCGATGGTGATGCCTCAAAGATGTGTTGCTACTCAATGACACAAGATTACCTTGTATTGTCGTCGATGGATCACAAGGAATTGCTTCCTTTAGATGAAGATCAATGTTCCTTTAGCTGAACAGAGAAAGCAATAGAACTAGGCTAGCAAGTGCTAAAAAGTTTCAAGTTTATTGAATGAGTTGCAAGCTCCCTGCGGCGCTTGTTAAATAGAAAACAAAGAAAACCCTAAACCTAAACCAAGTTGGTTTAATCTAAACCTATTCCTAACCCTAAACCCAATTGCAACTGGTTTACTCTGAATCAAAAATCCTAAATCTAATTGTCTTTGGTTTGCTGGTTCAAATTAAGTACAAATTGAAATCACATTAAACCAACATGCTGGTTTATCTTCACTCTTGATTGATTCCTCCTCTTGTCTCACGTGCTCAAGCAGAACTAGTAGAGCTTGCCTCTGAGCTTTGGTCTTTGATCTTGTAACCGGTCCAATTGAGAAGATCAAGTCTTCTTGAGCTACATTATGGTCCATCTCTTCTTCTCCACTCATCCACTCGGCTACATAGGGATCTACTTGCTCCAGTTCCTCCATCAGCTCCTGGATCTCTCCCTGGTAAGGCACCTCCTCTGGTTCTTTGGCCTCTTGGCAGCTGGTTTGACTTGAGTGTGCATTAGATCCAATGGTGGTCGCACCAGAGCTTCATCATAGGTCCGCTGCAAAAGATTAATATTGATAGGCTAAGAGCTGTACTAAGAGGTGGTGACTAAAAATAAGAAAACACATACTCATGTGATTGCACATGAACCAAAACACGGTTCGTGGTTGTTATTTTCACTTTCGTTAAAGATGGGACGATCAATGAGGCCATGTCCATTGACCAGCTTCATGTGGCCTACTACATCTATTACATTTTCAGGAAGAGCATGAGTTAGATGGAAAATAATTAAAAAGTATAATATTTTATCGCCAACTGAAACTATAAACAACTTCACTTAATATGTTGTTCTACTAAACTTCACAAACCCAATATCCAGTCATCATTGACAATTCTCTTTCTAGAGTTACTTCAGAAGATGATTAAAAATAGTATAAAGAAAAACCAAAACTCTAAAAAAAGGTAAAATAGTTACTTTGTTTTAGAAAGATTTGAGATCTCTGTTTTGAAGTAATCACTTTACTTTCAATGGAGAAACCAAAGATAAAGACTACATCCAATCATAAGACAATATAATTCAGAGATGATATGAAATATTAGAGAAATTACCATAAAGGTCTCCCTTGAGATAAAAGTTAGCTTCAAAATCTTCATGTGAATGGAACCGGAGTCTATCTTTGTCGAAAGGGATGAGACTGTTTTCAAGAGCCGACATAGCAGAGTTCCATGAGAAGAAACGTTTACACCATGATCATCAACCTGATATACGACTTTGCTATTGGATCCGTACAAGTTGATGAGTCTGTAACCTGCTCCTTGTCTCATGTTAGGCAAATATGTTTGAATACCTCCTGCTGGAATAAATCTTTGAATAACAGTCCCTTGTTGAACGATCCCAAGATTAATACGATGTTAAAAATAAATTGAGGGAACTAAATTTTTGAGAATTGAAGAACGTACTCGTCGAGGAGGAGCATCGCCAAACCAATAAGAGTCTTTTTACTGGGTTTCGAGCCTCCCAGAAATGGATCAGATGATAGCATAAATCGGTTTCGTGGGGTCCTAGTGATATATCTTTCAAGAACATAACTTTGTGGGCATTGGCGGAGGAGATATGAGACTTGCCGTTTGGTTTCATCGCCATGGCTTGAGCATAATTAGAGGAGGATTATGGGATTTGGTTTCTAGCGAGGAAAGAAAAAACAATATATAAAGAATGAGAGTGAGAGGGGGTGAAAGAAAATTATTAAGAAGATGGATAAAGACGAAACGAAGGTTGGAAGAAGAAGAATCTTAGAAAACGCAATTGAGGTTGGAAGAAGAAGAAACTCAGAGGGCGTTGGAAGGAGAAAAAAACTCAGAAGGCGATTGGTAGATCAACGCTTAATGGGTTAGTATTTTCAGAAATACAGGATGGGCTGCAGATGCACAAAAAATATGATTTTGTGAGTTAATGTCATCTGAGCCATACATAGATATGAGCCCATGGAAGAGATGAAGTGACGATATAAAATATCTTGATTGGATGATTTTCTTAACAGATGTGGCAGCTCTCTCCATTTAACTTATTAAATTGTAGTATTGTTAGAAATTTTTGAAAATCACAATACGAACCTTAGAAAATAGAATTACCTATATATTTAAGAAATATTAAAATATATTAAACATTTAACTAATTAAAAAATGGAAAAAACTTTTAACTAATTAAACATTTAACTAATTAAAATATATTATCCCCTACTTTCCATCAACAGAGAATTTTTATCTAGAAGCTGATAAAAATGAAAAATTAATATAACGTTTAATTTTTTTATAAAAGACTTACTAGAAAGTCTTCTAATAGAATACCTCCTAAAAGACTTACTTGAAAGTCTTCTAGATCCTAAATTTTCTATTCACCCAAAAGACTTTCGCGGAAGTCTTCTAATACATTATTTGTTGGAAGACTTCCATGAATGTCTTCCAAGTCGTCTCATATCTGAAAAACATGCATATCCAAAAGTATTCAATTAACTTCAAAACATTGAAAAGCTTCAAAAGACTTCAAAACAACAAAAATAGTTTTCAAATGTTAAGAGCTTTAAGTAATAAGAAGTTACCAAATGATGAAATATGATTTATAGATCTACCTTTAAAGAAGTGGAAGATGAGAACAATGTGATGAAAACCTGTAAAAACAAAATAAATAAATGAGAAACTTGAGATAAAAATGAGAAATTGACTTAAAGTTTGGTTTTTTAAGTTCAAACAGATTAGAGAGAAGTTGGAGAGTTTTAGAATGAGAAAATTACATTTTGTTGCAGCCATTTGAGAAAAAGAGAGATAATGTGTAATTTGTTTTATATAAGAAGACAATTTTTTTTTTAAATTAAATATTTTTGATTCAAAAGACTTTCAAGTAAGTTTCTCATAGAATAACTCTTGAAACACTTACTTGAAAGTCTTCTAGACCTAAGTTTACTATTCGCCTAGAAGACTTCCGCGGAAGTCATTTAGTGTATTATTTGTTGGAAGACTTAAATCACCTATAACTTAAACACAAAATAACTAACTAATTAGAAACAAAAACTTTATAAAACTTAATTAAACTTTAAAATCTAAATTTATATCACTGAAAATGTCTATAATTAGATGACTATAATTTTTCCCTAACCAAAATATTTTTTTACAAAATTATTAAATTATTATTAAGATTAATACACTAGATCCTATGAAAGACTTAAGACTTCTAGTAAAAGACTTATGGAAGATTTATTGGAAGACTTAACAATAGACGGGAAACCTAAGTTCTTCTAAAATTTTAAGTGGGATATGGTAGTTAAGTCTTCCAGTAACCCCAAAAATCAAATATATTACTAAATCACATACAAAAAATTTAGTTAAGTCTTTAGTGCATTATATCTTCAAAAATTTAAGTCTTCCAAAACCCCAAAATCAAATATATTACTAAATCACATACAAAATTTTTATTAAACTTAAAATAAAATTATAAATGTTTAATATATTGAATACTAAACACATATAGGTCAAATTTAGTTTTGAAATTAAGATACTACAATCTAATCCTAAAACACACATAAAATACTATAACATAGTTACCAAACCCTAAACAAAAAAAATATCATGATTAACCTACATTCACTCATCTATGTTGAAAACTATTCAATTTTAGCAAATTAAAATTTACATTATTTATAAATGCCTATAATTACAGTATTATGATGTTTTACTAATCAAAAACTTTTTACAAATCAAAATATTTTTTTTCCTAAAAGTCTTCTCACTCGCAGGGTTATAATAATAAACTACAATACTATTTTTTTGTTTAGTCATGAGTGGATATTTATAATTCACTAGTCTTTTGAGTTTTTTTTTTGCATTTGATTTGAGTTGGGTACACTTTTACATTTAAAATCAACTTTTGAGTTATATTTGGAAAATTCTCCATTATTAATTGTTATTGTAAGTTATACAATTGCATAATTAATAAACGCTATCGAATGAATTCTTTAATATAACACACGTAAAAATGCTATTTAAAGTGTTAGAAAAAAGATTGCAGAGGTTCACCATAACGCTATGATATTCTCTAATAGTGTACACATCGTTCATTATAACGCTATGATATTCTGTAATAGTGTTTCATGGATGTTATATATGCAATATTTTTTTGTAGTGTTGTCATCGACATAAATAGATTCACTCAGTTAAGATTTTGTTAATTAAAAAGATATCTCATGTGTTAAAAAATTATTTATATAATGACAAAATTGGAAATATAAAATTACAATATTCTATACAAAAATTTTAAGAAGAGAAAATGGTTTGTGCAGAGACGATTTTTTTCCCCCTAAATTATTTAATTGTACGTCATGTGACGCTTTGACCAATCAAAATACCATAATACTGTTACATTTCAATTATCCCGCAAAACTTCGGAATAAAAACTCACGAACCATAACTATACATGTTTAATTTTCAGTAGAAAAATACATAAAAACTATAAAAAGAATATTCAGGTGAGAGAATATGATTTTTATTAGAAGATAAATATCAAAAATATGGTTATCCATAAAAGGATAAATGTTTTATCTTTTACATCAGCTTGGTGACTTACTTCTACCATCTATTTTTTTCCATCAAACGACTATTACTCAAACTTGAGGTGATCTGGGAAGCCAGGAATAGAACAACAACTTCTACCATCTATTTAAATTGTCACTTCCCCTTCGTTTGTAACATATCAAGAATAATAATTATTTACTCTCTTGTTGTTTTTACAAACACACAACACAAAACAATCAATTTCTCTCTCTCTAGTTACTACTATATAACACCTTACTCTTAAGCTAGCCAGCAGGGTGGGGTTTAATTTAAATTTTACTATATTTAATATATTTATTATTATTATTGTAGAATTATAGATTCTGCTTTATTTATTTATTTTTTAGGATGAAAGGTGTTGCATTCTCTGGCTGATCATTTTGGTAAGCTATGTATCAAAAGATCACATGATACGTGATATAATTCAAATTACCTAGAGCAAACTCTATTAAATAAGAGTTCGAGTGCAATACTTAGGAATTAGATCTATAGATGCTCTAAGATCACACAATAAATTTATTGTTTTTGAAATAAAGCTAGAAAGTAAAATCACACAATAAATTTATTGTTTTTGAAATAAAGTTAGAAAGTAAATATTAAAATGCAGTAAACAGAGAAATAAAGACCAGTGTTGTAAGTTATCAAGATGAAAAGCGCTAGACTTAGGGGACTTGTAGTTATTCAAGGAATGCAAACCAAATAGATTATTAGGGATTTATTAAAGAACCGTTCTTGAACTCAAACTTATGTAATATTCAATAAACTCTCGTTGTAAAGATTATCTAATGCCTAAGCCTTAAAATTATGACTCTCATATGCGAATTAGATTGAGTATCGATCGATACCATAAGGTGTCGATCGATACTTTCTTTGGTCTAAAAATAGATTCGGGTTTGACTGGTTCACTAACCACTTAGACCAACTATTGTATGCGCCTAATTGCTTAGCTCATCTTGGTTAGTTCATGTAATTAACCACGCTATCGCTTGCACCAATTATCCTAGGATCTATGGTTAAGGCGATCAATCCTAAACTTAGCAACAAGGTCAATTAGATGAAGAACCAATTGATTTCCCCAATAATCTTATTGATTTAGCAATCCATTAAGTAACCTTTTAAGAAACCTAAACCTAACAATAAAATTACTCTGACATAATCATGAAGAACATAATAATAATCTGTATAAAATATATAAATAGAATAGAGAAACAAAGAGAGTACAAAATCTTCTCCCTGAAGGGGTTTAGAGCTCTCTCTCCAATCATAAGCTCTCTTCCTTTTATGATATGAAGTGTGGTACAAATCTGTCAAACCCCCTAATATATAGTCTAAAACACGTCCAGAGACTTCTTGTGCAATTTTTGGAACTTCTGGGCAATATTGTAATTTTTTAATCGCTAAACTAACGGATAAATGGGGGTATCGATCGACATAGTAAAAAGTATCGATTAACACTTCTTTCTCAAATATACTCCAACTTCAGGTTTTCAGGGGAGCTTCCTTTAGAGCTCCAAAAGGATCCAAAACTCCAATCACGTCCATTGAGTACCTAGCCTGAAAGACTCTACAACGACTCCAGATATAGATAATAGAATCCAAAAGGACTTATTTAATGGCTAAAAATCGGTAAAATCCATGACATATCAACTCTCCCAGATTTATCCTTTGCTTGCCTCAAGCAAAAGATATAACGAACCTATGAAAAGGGTTTGTAAAAGGAGGAATTCACCAGCTCCTTAGAACATCACCATTACCTCTACAATGTTGCAGCCAAATTTGAAGCATTTCCATGTACTCAGCCCCAGCTTAGCAAGCTGCCATACCACAGTTATACCAGATACCATCTGACATACCCCTCTAATGACCTCATTTCAGCAAATAAATGTGTAGGTTTTATTTTGGGAGTATCGATCGCAGTACCCATGGACTCTTACTCAAATAAGCATCTAAACACACATGTAGTCTTCTTTGATCTCTTTCCTCTCTCTTTCTCCCTTCTCTGAATCTATATTCATTTTTATTATTATTGCAAAGTGTATGCGAATAAAAGGGTCGTAGGAAATGTTTATACCCCTCGCTTCCAACAATGTGTGAGCATCTCTTTGAATTAGAATAGTGGGGTGATAGGAAACTTTTTTACCCCTTTGCATCTCTGGAAATAATATCAATCTTTTCTTTTCATTTTTAGATGCCAAATAGAGGATATAGGAGAACCAAAAAACACACAAACTTTACATTCCATACATACAGGAGGAATCCGATCCGATTTATACCAAACCCAAAATAAGCAAATATAATTGATTAGGTTGGAGATCAGATTTAATTCCTTCAAACATTCTCAACAAGAATGGACGTTACTAGCATGTTGATCAACCTTGAGATTCCCATTCAATTCATCAGACGGGTGCTAAAGAGTGGTTAAACGGTTTCTTCCTATCTAAAAAAGTTCATGATCTTTAATTGACTCTATTTTGATTCAATAAAAATTAATAAAACAATTAATTAAAACTCAAAACAGAACACAATGCCAAGAGCTACCTCCCCCGAGACTTAAAACAACATTGTCCCATAGTTATATAATATGTGATTGGTTAAGAATAAAGCAAAAAATTACTAGTTAATGGGATGTGAAATCCGTACGTCTCCCTCTCGGAGTGTCGGTAGCCACAAAAAACGGTGCCGAACAATACCTTTAAGACAGAATAACTCTGGTTTCTAGTTAACGTGTCAGAGACCCAAATCATTGTATTTGGAAGAGTCAGCAAATTTAGCATTGTTAGACACTTAAACACACGTTAAATAGCAAGATAATAGTAATAATAAGTCTGAAAGTTTAAGATAGCAAATAAATGTAAGAAAATAAGTGCAGGCATAAGTTCAAACTAAATCAAGCAAAAGTAAAAACATAGATAGTAAAGGAGTAAAATATACAGTGCTACTCCTCATCTGAATCCTCCGCTGAACTCCTCACGGGATCTGCAGCAGCTGGAGGTGATCTCCCTCTGGTATGTGATGGACACATGCATCTGTAGTTCGAAAATCTAGACCAAACAGCCTGTTGGGTAGATAAATCAAATGTGCGCTTTCTCGTCAACGAAAGCCCAAAGACGACCGTCCTTCAGCCACTCAATATTCCCCAAGTGTCTCATCAATAAAAAACCTCTCACGCCTGACAGTGGTCTCACGCAACTGAATGCTGAAGTACTAGAAGATAGGTGTGAGAAGACTACCACCTAACTCCTTCTTTGAGCTCGTCCTAATGAAAGATTTGGTCTTCAAAGAGACCAATTCTCAGAAAAACCGACTCTAGGTTAACCACATGGTCCACGGGCGCTCCAGTCAGCACATGTCAACTATCTCCCTAATCGAGTAATAGAGAAGTGTCAACTCCTTTACCCTTATCCTGTTTCCCTTCATTTTTTTTTCACAACAACGTGTTGGCAAGGACCTTGACAAAGTAGCACAAAGTCGGATTACATATATCAGTTTGAGCGGAGAACTTCGAGTCGAAGAAACCGTTTCCAAAAAGTTTCCCAAAATTCCCGTAGAGTGGGAGTGCGGAATGAAGGCAAAATATCACGAGAAAACTCAGGGTTCTGAAAAGCGTAGATGCCACATATTTCCGGCATAGGCAGCCTACACATGATGCCTCTGATCAAGAAAGTTAGGTGCCTTTGTTGCCTTCTTAACCCTCTTGTTTAGTTAGTAAACCTGGACCGTGGCCATGAACTGACTGACTAGATCGGGGTAGAGATCGAATGACTTAGTAGCCATGGTCTCCATTCCCAGATTCTTGAACATCTCTCTCATATATTCCCTAATGCCAAGCCTCTGAAAACTACTCCGATCTGCGAAACGTATGGTTGATTGTAACTTCATGCATGGCGTTGTAAAATAAATTGTCGTAGTCATCCCACCGCTCATTTAGTGGCCATTGGGTGCATGCCTCGTGCCGCTACAACTTCTCTAGGATTCACAAAATGGCTCGAGGTCAGAATCATCTCATTCTATTCCTTAGGCCAAGGAGGACGACATGAGATGGGTGGAAGTCCAGAGTTGGAGCTCTCAGTCGGGTCAAAATTTTGCTTGGTTCTTCTTTCTGTATCCATCTGCATCAAGGCAATAAACGAAAATCAGAAAGGTTATAACTCAGCGACTGGATTCGATCGACAGTAACTTGTTGTCGATCGACACTCGTTCACAAAATCTGCAAAAACCCAGTCCACTCAATTTGAATCTCAAACAAAAAAAATCATCACTGATAACAGTCGATAATCCCTAGTCCATCATTCCATCACCCTAAATTGTTCTAAATCAAGCCTAAAATCAAGTTTTATAGAATTTTTCTCATAAACCCTATAACTTCTCCAATTAAGAGATTTTGAGAACATACCTTGAGGTTTGGTTGAATGAGTGAACTAAACAGATAGAGTGTTAAAATTGATTATGCTGGAGAAAAATACTCCGGTATGAAATTATTCAGGCCTCAGGCATGACACCGGCCTCCAGGTTCCTGCTAGGAGAAGCTCTGACTCAAATCCTTGCTTCCGACCCTGCCTCTGAGGTAAAAATGGAAGTTTTCTACTTAAAGGGATCCTTTCATATTTCTAAATATGGAAGGGTTTAACCTAATCACCAACGTCTACTCGACGGGGAGCCCAAACTCTAGAACAAGAGGTCGACATTATGAGACTAAGAGATTAGAGCTTGGCGGCTAGAACTAGTATTTATACACCAAATGTTGTAGTTACTTCTCATTTAAACAATAAAACATCTCTTTGAGTCCATATTCTTGTTTACCTATTGCTTATCTATTGTTTCGTAGTATTATTAAAGATCCTACACAAAAATACCCTAACAGTTTGGCACTACAAGGAGGGGAGTAATCTTAACTACGTGATAATGGCAATGGATGATCATGACAAACGATCTTCGGCTACCCCTAGGGAGATCGAGATACAAACTAAACTCGATGCTCTGCAGAGCCAAGCAACCAAGCTGCACACATCTCGAGAAGCAGGAACATAGAATCATGAGCTCTCCTCAAAAGTTGAGAACATGAAGGAGAAGCCACTCGAGCATTCCAACCAGCTAGATCAGAGCGAGGAGAAGCTCTTTCAAATCGAAGCAAAAAAATCTTGTCCTTCGAGAAGAAATCAAACTATGAATACGACGAGCGACAAGCGACGTCAATTCTGAACTCAGGTTCGGCCCATGCAGCCACTAGAGACGCATGCTACCGAAGGCGATAACAATCGACGGCCTCCACCACTAATGGAGATACTGTGGCAGGGGATGATGTCGTGGGGATAACCCGAGAATACACCATGGAAGACAACGACTCTGAGGACGAGGAGACATTAGAAGGAGTAACGAGAACAAGGTCCACTGTAACCGCCTACCTCGAGATGGTGTTCTCCAAACGATTTGACGCCATCCAATCCATGGTAGAGATGCTCCCGGGAGTAGCTCCTCCGGTCCGGAGAAGTGATCCTAACTCTTACGCTGACACCCCCTTCGCGAATGAGATCACGTTAATAGAGATGCCAAGAAAGTTCTCCTTTCCCAACATAAAGATGTATGACAGCACTAGCGACCTGGATAACCACCTCGCCCAATATAAGCAACGACTGCTCACTGGAGGAACCTAGAAGGAGCTGAGAGAAGCAATCACGTGCAACAGGTTTGGTTCAACTCTGACAGGGCCTGCCCTGCAATGGTATATCAACCTGCCCAATGGGTCCACACGCTCCTTTTTGACCCTTGCCGACAAGTTTGTAGAGCAGTTTGCGAGTAGCAGGAGTCTCGAGAAGACATATGTCGACCTCTATGAGGTCCTCCAACATCGAGCCAAACCTTTGCTTAACTATATAGCACGCTTTAACCAAGAGAAGGTGGTTTTCCCTAGATGCAACGTCTCGACTGCAATCTCGGCCTCCAAGAGAGGCTTACTCCCTGACGGAGACCTCTACAAGGAGTTAGCCAAATATCAATGCAGGATCAGGGAAGACAAATTTTCCCAAGCCTGGGCGCCTGTGAAGTGGGAGCAAGACGTCGTGAGTCTATCTAAGGCCCAACAAAAACATGAATAGAAGATGACCAAACAAGATAAAAACAACATAGACAAGAAAACTCATCAAAAGTCCGGGAAATAGACATGAAATAAGAACCGGGGCAGGTACCATAACCGTCCCTTGGAGAAAGCCAAAGGGCTGTCTGCGTCCACATGGCCAAATGTCTCCCACCTATCCATCTCTAAACAGCAACTTGTCAACGTTTTGGGGGCAGATGGGCCAACAGGTCAAGTGACGTCAGAAAATGAGAGCACCAGACTCCTTCTGGAACCTGAATTGATGGTGCG